>OMLM01001835.1:3750-14964 GCA_900302695.1 Helostoma temminkii | reverse complement strand
TGGGCAGGTGCTGCTGCTGCTGCTCGCCTCGTCTGCCTCTGTGTACGCAGGTCAGCCAGACTCAACACACCAAGAGAGAGTGAGAGCTCGCTGCTCTCTGTCCACTGAGTGAAGGAAACTCCCTCGTCTGCCCTGTAAACATGGACCTCCAGTGCTGCGTACTAACTTAATAATGGGAGGAGCTGCCCCCCCAACACACAGACACGTCCCTCTGTTCCACTGCTGCTCCTCCTCTTCACCTCTCCTCTGTTGAGTCTCACTGATTGACCTAATCAGACAAGGACAATCACAATGTCAGCTTCTGTCTCCAGCAGTGACTTTACAGACATGGAGCCATAACTCAGTTTGACGCTGGGTACACTTAGTTTGAAACCCTTTAACTGTGGACAGAGAACTAGATGACGCACGTTTCAGGTGTGAAAATGTGAAACGAAAACCTAAAAACCTAAAACACAACACACATGTCGGCCCATCAAGCTGCAGCCTCATGTAGTTTGCTGACCTGATTTTGTGATGACAACAAGTCACGCTTCTGCCTCTGCTCGGGAATAACCTTGAGCTCAGTGCTTACAGTATGAGGCAGCACAGTTTGCACTGGGACCATGTAAAACACCAGTAGAAACTGTGACTGTGTTCAAACTAGGCTGCGGTAGAAGAGCGGTGCAGTATGAATTATTGATGCTAAAGTGGCGACATGGAAAGAAAAAAAAACAGGAGCCAGAAAGTTCAGTTCAGAAAAAGTTCAGTTTGTCTGTTGTTTTTCTGAGATTCAATTAAGTTATTTACTTTTGCACAAAGTTTGTGTATCATGTGCAGAAAACTGGAAACATTATAATATGATAATCAATCATTATCAACTGATTATTTATCAAACTAATTGGTCAGACATTCTTCGCATCCAGCTTCTGAAACTGGAAAATGTTTTTGTAAATCTCAACATGTTTGGGTCTGAGAATGTTGATCTCAGTTTGATTCAGCAGGTTGACAAAACAAGATAAACAACCAAAGATGTGTGACTTTAAATTTCCCATCATCTCTCAACTGCAGTGGATTTGCCTTTTTGTTTTTACTCTTTTGTTAATCGATTGTTATCGATTTTTCTTACAAAAATGTCATTTGCTTCTCCAGTGTGAAAACTCAAAGTTGCTGTCTGCAGCATTTGACACTGTCAACCACCACATTGTTCTGTCTGCACTTTCTGAACTAGGTATCTTTGGCACAGCTCTCAGGTGAATCTTCCTACAAGGGCGAACCTTGTCGTATACTGGCAAGGACAAGTATCCAGCTCTCAGTTCCTGGTGTACCACAAGGCTCTGTCCTTGGTCCTTTTCTTTTCTGCGTCTACACCACATCCCAATGTTCTATCAGCCGCTCACACAGCTTTGCCTCCCATTTCTATGCTGGTGACACACAACTTCTTTCTAGATGAGTCCGACAGAAACTTGGGCGTCATCACTGATGACCAAATAATCTTTTCTGATCATCATCATCATCAAAATGCAAAACAAAACCTGATTCCAGGCTCTGACTTGTGAGGATATTCAGTTTTATATTTCAGTCTTATGTAAACAGATGTTGTTCTGTGTGAATTTGTGATTAAAGAGGAAAACAAATAGTTAACTACAGCCCAATCCACATTTAATACCAATAGTCATTTTTACTGTAGTGTTACATTAGTTTAGGGTGATTATTCCTTTAACACTCACTAGGAGCCCTGCATTGCTCCAGACTCAACATGGCTTCAAGTGAAAGCAGAGATGCCTCAGTGATTCAGCCATTACATCGAAGGGGGAGACGCAGGTTAAGAGCTTTTTAAAACTGGACAATTAAGACATGGCTGCTGTCCAGAACAGATGCTCCGGCTCCCTGAGGAGTTAAGGTTATTAATGTTCATAAATTTACCCAACATTAGCTGCACACGACTGCATCACATTCTTGATCCTGTGTCAGCATCAGGTTTTATACCAGAATCTCTCTGGACGTTTTACCTGCAGCTGGCTGATTTCCCACACATCTGACCACTCGCCCGTTCTCTGGCTGCTCCTGTGTTTGATTGTCAGTGCTAAGTGATGTTTGGAGCTGAGAGAGAAGCTAAAGGTGCATTAGCCATGTTGGACTGAGGAGTCAGATCAATACTGCAGAAGTGCAAGCCAGCAATATGGTGACAGGAAGAGCAGGTATCAGGTGCCTTATAGCACAGTAGACTTGTGTCAAGTATGTGTTTTCTTCTTCACTGTGCATCATTGGTGGTTTAGAAGTCTGTGAAAAAACAAAACAACTGAAACAACAACAAAGCAAAAGCACGTGTGCATGCAATATTTAGAAATTTATATTTATTCAGTGTTTAGTATCTGGGAAGGGGTGTGTCTACTGCAAAAGGACAAAAACAATATTATCAGATATGAGGACAGAAATCTTTAGGCACATTCTCAAACTCCAGTTCAGTCTAATAATGTTAGCAATTATCAAAACACTGGCAAATAATTACAGTTGTCTTAGCTGATTATACATTGAAACACACTTTAGTTAAAGTAATTTGATGATAAAATGTTCCAGCTCCATTTTCTGCTTTAAACAACTTGTGATTTCAGAAACGTTATTGAATCCAGACAGATGAGATCATCTCCAAACATTTTTTCTTCTTGGCCATGAGCAGGCGAAGTGACACAGCATTTAGTTTTGGCTCAAGTTCAAAAAAACATTTCCAAACCTAAATCAATTTCTGGTCAGAGAGAGGAAGCCGAAAGAAAAACTGCCCACAAGCTGAACAGCTTCTCTGTCATCTGTGCTAAAAACCACATAAAGCTTGTTGTTCGTTCATGTCGTTGTTCTTCTGTGTATGAAATTACATTTTTTTGAGGCATTTATCAGAAATATGTTAGATGCAGAGGGCGGTGCAGTGGTTAGCACTGTTGCCTCACAACAAGAAGGTCCTAGGTTCGATTCTTGGCTGTGTGGAGTTTGCATGTTCTCCCCGTGTTTGCGTGGGTTCTCTCCGGGCACTCCGGCTTCCTCCCACAGTCCAAAGACCTGCAGCCAGGTTAACTGGTGACTCTAAATTGCCTGTAGGTGTGAGTGAGAGTGTGCATGGTTGTTTGTCTTTATGTGGCCCTGCGATGGGCTGGCGACCTGTCCAGGGTGTACCCCGCCTCTCGCCCCATGACAGCTGGGATAGGCTCCAGCACACCTGTGATTCAAATGGATGGATGGATGTTAGATGCGACTATTAAACAGTCAGAAAACCCTGATCCTTCTCAGGTAACATGTCAGGAAGCGTCTTTCTTCAAATGTTAATGCATTTTATTACATTAACCTGCAAAAATCAGTATAGACTCTGTGCTTAGTAAAGAGCTGGTGTAGCTTCGGACAAGAAGCAGAGACGTGCAGCTTTACTTACTGATTGGTCTAAAGCTCATAAAAAACAATGGTGAAGTTTATCACAAGGTAATTGATTAATAATTATCTATCAGGTAGTACTGTGTGTGTGTGTGTGTGTGTGTGTGTGTGTGTGTGTGTGTGTGTGTGTGTGTGTCTCAGGGGTCTGTGCACAGCCCACTTTTATTCTCTCTACACAAACCTCGGCTGCCTTTTATGTTGCACAGTCTCAGCTCAGTCACATCTTTCCCTAAGTTAAATCCTTAACTGGAATGTGAATAGAAACCTGGTATTCCTAACATCAGAGGACAGAACCCTGCAGAGCTGCTGGATGACAGAGGAGACGGCATCTAAACCAACAGGAAGTGGCCTGTAGGAGTCAAATAAGTTGTTTTCCACTGCATTTTTTTTTATTCAGACACAGTGAAAAGGGAATCCACTGTGTCTGTACAGAAACCATGTTCCTAGAATAAGTCAGAGGTAGGAAAGAAATCTGGTGTTTAAATATTATTTAATTGAACGTAAACTCATTTCCCACTTGCTAACCTGGTTACCTAATGGCATGTAAACACCGTCAGTGTAACAGCTCAGTGGAAGGAAATCTTGTTACTTAATTACTGTACGTAATTACTGTAGGTTCAGCTGTGTAAAGAAGTTGAATTTGGGGATTTGTTTTAAATTCAAGTTTGCAGGAAAATTCAGTTTGCTGCCAACAGACCTCGGATGCACCAGCACAACACAGAGGAGACTATTCCTAGTAATTTAATATTAGACTAAACTGAAGAACCAGGTTTCCCAGACTGAAATCACGCTGCTGTGGGAAATAAATCTGTGTGACTCGGTTCTTACTTTTTTTTTTAATATTGACTGTTTCATAGCCTTATGTTTTTACAGTAAAGTGTTAAATGTTCACTGTAAATTCTAATAGCTGCTGTTACCTTATCCATTACTAACAATGTGTACTTCTTACTAGTGATGATCAGAAGTCAGAATTAATCAGTTTTTGTTCTGAGTGACGCTAAAAGTTTGGAGAACAGAAACAACACAGACAGAAATGGCGTCACTAGTGACAGTAACCAGTCACACCTGTAAGCTGCTGTTTAAAAGAATCACTACTGTACAATGACAAAACCGCCCATCAAGCAAATATGTCTTCATTAATTCATGTATAACTGATATCTCACACCAACGTTGCAGAAACATTTTAAAGAGTGAGCTGTGCCAGCAGCACGTTTCTGAAGCCAAATGGACTAACAACATGTTCTGAAACACGACACGTAACAGAGTCAGCAGTAAAGAACTGAACGACTCAGGCGCTTTACTTCCAGCTTGCTGCTCTTCCAGATTAGGCCCATCGCTTTCCTTAGCATCCACAGCACTTTCATTCTTTTGAGTGCGATTTCTGATTTGTGTCACCTGTAAATTTGCAGATCATGTCCCTCAATGTCTCTCCTTTATATGCTGTGTCCTTGGGAGCCACCAGAGTCTCTCAGTACTTTGTAAAACACATTTAAACTGTGCAGACTCTGTTCTGGTTCAATGAATCAGCTGACAGACTGAAAGGTTTAAGAGTCTTTATTGTTAATGTCGGCAGGTCGAGAGGAGCCGAGTTCCAGTAGGAAGAGTTCAGGTTCAGGTTCAGGTTCAGGTTCAGGTTCAGGTTCAGGTTCAGGTTCAGGACTGGTCCGAAGGTCAGGTTTCAGGTCTGAGATCTGAATAAACAGGAACAAGGCCGGAGAGCGGCTTCGAGGATGAAGTGGTCTGACAGGAAGCTGAGCCGGAGAAAATGACATTAAAGGTGCAGTTCTTAAAAATGTGGGTATTGTATTGTTAGTGGTTACACAAACAGCAGTGAATAGACTAAATGAGCCTATTTTTATCTGTGGATTTAGTTTCTTTCCGCTCAGCTTTGTTGGAAATGATGTTTTCATGCATGTGATCAACTTACTGGTGCCACAGGAATCAGTATCGCCACACTGGAGCGAGATCCATGCGTTGCTTCCTGACGCGACCGTCCCCACTTCCTGAGCTTGGGACCAGCGGTCCAACCTCACCGTCTGGGGTTTCAGTCTCTTGTCCACACACTTCGGCCTATGGCTGTAGCCGAGTCACAAAGCACTACGAATTGCTCCACTGCCACTTTTTTATATTAACTAATACCGAAGCATGTCAGTCATGCTACAGTGATTCATAGCATAGATTTCTAATCTAGAATTTCCAACTTATGTAAATTTAATTCTACAATCATTTATTTTTACTTAAATTCCAACGCATCTTGTTTCAGACCCACTTGTTAAAGAAGTGGCCTCACAGTAAGGCTGGAAGTTTGCTGGTTCAAATCCCAGAATATGCAGGTAAAAGAAGTCATTTACTCAGTTTAAATGTATTGGTGTGATTGTGTTTCTGGGGAAAATGTTCTTAATAGTTCACAGTATAGTTTGTTCCTCAGGTCTGTTTGCTATTTACAGGTTGTGTTCACAGACTCCATCTGATTTAATCCTCGTAATGAGCGATGAGTGGAATATCTAACTGCACTTAAACACATCATGTGCTTAATCCAGATGCAATTGATTCCAGGAACTTCACAGTAAAGAGCTGTCCAGAAACCATAAAGACGGATCTGTAGTCAGAACCAGAGTCTGTTTCATTAGATGCAGGCACACGAAGAATGTACGTTGGTGTTTTCGCCACAAATGCAAACACAGAATAACACAATATAAACAGTGTAAATAATGAATCACATAAAATGAGGAACAAGTATTATGCTTAAAAAGTGAGGTCACATAAAATTTAAAATGAGAAATGAGTTTTGAACAAAGGAGTGAGCGAAATTGTTACTAAGCGTGTTAGCAGCAGTGACCTTTTCTATCTGCTAATTATCTGTGACACAACCACAAATAGACACAGAGCAGATAAGAGAGTAAATTATAGGTAATCATTCATAATAATTCAGTTTTGTTTATTATTGTACTATGTGGTGGTGATGTACAGGATGCACTGTAAATGACCTGCAGTCTACCAAATGGTAAAAAGTGATTTGCTGGATGTTTCAACAAACATATTTTACCCAAGCGATCATACCTGACACAGCAGACACACACAGCTTCATAGTTTGACTAGTTCATAATAACAGATTTATATATGTTCTCCACTATTAAGACAATTTAAGACAAAGCATTGACAATAAGGATAATGAAGAACTCAAATAAGGCATCAAAGATGAAAATGAATGAAAGATCAGTGATCAATATAATCAATAATACTATTTGTCTTTTATTCAAATGCAATCACTAAATTTTTATTTAAAGTGTTTTGTTCTCTCTCCACTTTCTGCTCACCCCAACCAGTCGTGGCAGATGGCCGCCCACTCTGAGCCTCGTTCTACTGGTGTATTCAGTCTTAAACTGTACAGTACGTTGTAAAGTACTTGGAGATTACTTTTGTTGAGATTAACATAAATGTAGAGTCTGGCCCAGATCAATAAAATGTGATGTTATCTACTGTGGAACAGAAACAGTAACTAGTAACTAATGATGGACAGAAAATGTTGTTTATTTAGTATTTTCCTCTGATTTTAAGTGGAGTATAAGTTAAAGTAACATAAAATAGAAATACTCCAGTAAAGTACAAGTACCTCAAATTGTACTTAAGGACAGTAATTGAATGCTGTACCACCGTTAATAAAAATAAAAATACGAGTAAAAAAATACGAGTAAGTGCCACTTACAGTTGAAGTAAAAGCTACAAATGTACATAAAGTACAATAAAGCGTCAGTAACAATCAGACGCTGCTGCTTCAGATTTTCAAACAAAATTTTAAAGGTGAAAATTACATAAAAGAAAACATTTAGTGATTTTGTAAATGTTTGTAAATACGTTAGACTTTTACTTTGCGATTCTGTGACTAACAGCTGGTAAAAAGTTGGTTTTAATGCATATTTTTATATCTGAAAAAAAAATCTATTAATTACAATTTGTAAAACTAATGCAGTAAAAGTAAAGTATGTTGTTATTTACCATCCTCGAGCATCACTCACCTCTTTTGACGGAGAGGAGACTGATCTGTGCCACATGATAAAGCTTGTTCATGTCGGTGAAACACACACGTCTCATTTACAAGCCCCCAGTGGCAGACACGACTAATAGCTTCTGATCCACCTTTAATTTGTGTGCGTTCATAATTAATTAAGGAAAATTAGATTTAACTGTGTTGGCATGTGGCAAAGTGTCACTTGTTCCAGAAATCACCAGTCATTATGTGGAATATACACAAAATATAACCTATGTGAAATCTTACTACTCTGATTAATGTGGTGAAGTAAACTCATGTAGATCTGACAGAAAGTTAATTAAATACAAAGGTTGATAGTGAATTAATTGTTTAAGTCATTTATTTGTCGTTTAAAAATCATCTTTTTTATTTCACTATTTTAATTATAAACTAAACAATCATGATGATAATGCAAATATTTGATAGATTAATCAATAATAATATAATTTCATGACTCTAGTGTGTTCCTGAGTAACAGTGGCACAATGAAATAAAATAAGTTTCATAATGTAGATGAAGTTCTAGTGACTCTACTGTTTATAGCTTTGTGTGTATTTATTAATTTATAATACATCACATTTAAAACACACAGGAGGTATTTAGATAATTTACTCAAATAAATACTTAGTACTTAGTAAATGTGGCAGTATAGAAGTGTACAAGTACAAGTAAAACTCAAACATTCAAACTGTTAAGTTAAAAAAACAAAGTTATTTACAAATAAAAATACTCTTTATGAATTATGGCTCATGTCACATCAATGATGTTGTTTAGAAACATGTTGTATCACTTTACATACGTACTCCTGGGTGTTATGTGACTTTCACACCGGGGCTCTGTCATGGAAAACAACATACCAGCAGCTAAATCTTTATAAATTCACGTCCAGGTCACATCTCTGACCTGGAATCTCTGGAGTTTGGAATCTGGACTCTGTAAATGACTCACAGGTCGTCTGACAGACAGGAATCAGTTCCTCAGGCTTGTGTCAGACATCTGTCTTCATCACCATCGTGATTTTTGATATTTTCATTCTTCTTTTTGTTTATTAAAACATCATCATGGGATCATAACAGTATAAATAATTCAACTGTATCTGTATTTGTGTGAACTTGTGTTAAAACTTTCTACCCTTAAGGAAAAGAAAAGTTATTTCATTACATTTACATTAAGTCACTTGGCAAACGCTTTTAACAGGGCAACATTGAAGTTAAAGTTCACTAAGAATTAGAGTTTAGGTTTCACACAAAGTGACATAGTGCAGGGGAGTTTTCACGACTCACCCAGTAGCATCATCGGACTTGGATGAGTGGTACTAACAGGAAGAAGTCCAGTTGAAATGACTCAGCTTCCAGATGTAGGGAAGGTTTGACTGGATAGACCAGGAGTTCTGTCTCAGAGAGATTCAGTTGCAGTTGTCTCTCTCTCATCCAAGCAGACATGTAGACGGAGAAGAGAAGAGGACCAAGGACGGAGCCTTGCGGTACACCTCTGGAGAGGAAATGAGTTGGATACTGAGGTCGGTGCCAGTTGTGAGAGACTGACGATGTGTGAAATGGCTGGAGGTGATGTGGATGAAGTCTGGAAGGACTGAGAGAAGGAGCGATACGCTGTTTGGATCATGTCGTGATTCTTGTGTGTTTTGAACTATAGCTGGCATTGAAGTTGATTCATGTGTCCCTGAATTAAACGAAAGGATCCTGAGCAGCTCTGCCTGGATTGAACTTCAGTTCAATTCCTGAAATGTTCTGAAAGCAGATGTGCATGTGACACCATAAATAAATAACGTGTTATAGTACTTTATACTTCATCTGGTTCACAGTCACCTGACAAATACTTTGAGCTTAGTATCAACATTTATTTATCAGTTGTGGAAAAAGTAAAAACAACTTAAGGTAAAAGTATTTAACCATCAGTTAAAGCAGTTACTTTAGTACCAGTACCAGTATTTTACTTTTATACTTCATGTATTGTTTAATTTAATATTGTAGTTGGATGAAGAGACTCTGCTTCTGTTACTGAAAACTAAACATGAAAAGAACCTAAAACATAATAAACTGATTCACTTCCTGCACCAAGAGAAAACTGAAGTTTTTCTTTACACTGAAAACATGTTGATCTGCTGGATCCACTTTGATACTATCTGCCCATCAGCCTGTTGTTCTGCAGCAGCAGAGGCTGTTTGTACTGAGCGTGTGCTGACTCAGCCCAGTGAAGCTAAAGTCCAGCCTTGCAGCTCGGCAGCAGACTGACGTCTGCCTGCAGAGAAACATTAAACGCAGGCCGACACACTGCAGCGCTGCGCTGGGCCGCAGGCTCCCGTTTACGCTGCACCTTTACTCCAGACACACTGAGCTGCGTGTCTGAAGAAAGGTGTGTCTGCACATTCACACGCTCTGCTCACATGTGTTCAAATAGTTTTATCTGTGCTGGTCTGCAGGAGTGCACGTGTTGCTCCTCCTCGTGTGTGGCCACTCCCTGCAGCTCCACAGCAGCACCTGCTGTAACTCAACCTGCTCCTGAAGATGCACTCAGACAGAGCAATAAAGAAATGTCACTGCGACGACAAAACATAGTGACGGAAGGAAAAACAGGAGGTTTTGTGTTTCTGTACATACATGTCATAATGTGTGACACCTATTCGCATGTTCAGCTGCATTCTCCTCACATTCACGCACAACAGCTGCTCCCTGTGTCCCAGCTCATCCTAATATGAAAACAGATTAATAAATAATGAATCAGCAAACCACCAGTGAGGCACATTCTAGCCTCCATGGAGCCTCGCTTAATGACATTTCCTCCCACGCGGCCATTTTGAGGACATTGCATTTTATTTATTTCCTTTTTATGAGACTATTTTTCTGTTCTTACTGCTCAGCAGAGGTTTGCTGCTTCTTACTCACAGAACTACAATTCTGCAAGATAATTTCTTTACACGTCAATACATTAATTATTTGATTGTAATTGTATTATTAGTAATTGTATTTCTTTTCAAATAAAATATTTATTACTGCAGTGCTGCAGATGTGCCTAAAGCAGAAACATGAGATTCTCAGCCAATACTTTCCATAACTGGAATAGTTTCCAGTGGACCAGACGACATTCCTGGGAATGTTTTTACTCTACTTCAGTGAAAAGCACAGAAACTGAACGAGGATCAGGTTCTGGCTGTTTGCGACGATGCTGCAGAAACACCAGAAAACAGCACCACTGAACGGTCACTCAGCCAGGAGGTGGCAGTCTCTGCTTCCATTTGACTCCACTGTCAGGCACTGGAACATGCTCACATATAAATGTTGCATGTTGAGCTTGTTTGAGACAAAGAGAAACATGATGTTGTTTAATTCTGTGAGGAGAGTTTGCCTGGGAGGCAAAAACAGAGGGAATAGAAACACAGAGGCTGCTGGTTTGCAGCGTTTGATAGAAATGATTGTAATTATGAGCTTTATGATCAGTTTTTGTTCTGGTCTCGATGAAACATCTGAGTCTTTGACCCAAAAAAACACACTAACAGACGTGTGTGTGTGTGTGTGTGTGTGTGTGTGTGTGTGTGTGTTGTTGTGTAATAAGGCCTGTGTTACAGTTTGTTAAAGGAACAAAGAGCCACACACTGAAGTCAAGGTGTTTTACTGTATTATTGAATAAAATCTATAAAATATTCCACAGAAAATACATAATCAATCATCACATATTACCCAGCATCCTTCAGTTACTGTACATGTCCATTATAATAAGCAGTTTGTGCTTTACACGTTTATAAATAACACTGCAGCGCGCTGACTTCTGTC
>OMLM01001834.1:124302-136037 GCA_900302695.1 Helostoma temminkii | reverse complement strand
AAAATAGGCACCTAAACACACAAACAGGCCTAAGTCATTTACTTAGCTGTGATGTACATTTTCAGTGGGACCTCGTCTGTAACAGAAAAAGCCTGACAAAAACCTCAAGCACAGTCTTCTTTATTGGAGTGATGATGGGATCCATAGCTTCCGGGTACCTCAGTGATAAGTATGTGCAAAATTTTTAATCGTGAGGTGAATATTGTTCAGATTTCAAATATTATAATCCTTTATATAGTTTCTAACATACTTAAATAACTTTTTCAGTTTTAACTGAAACATTGAATAAGAAACAAGATTTGCGATCAATAATTTCATAAATGCTATGCAGGATTATTTACATTTCCATCTTCATGAGTTTCACGTTTGTTTTCCAGGTTCGGTAGGAAAAACACTCTTTTGGCCTCGTACCTCATAGCGATTGTGTTTGGTTTCTGCAGCGCATTTGCAAACTCCTACATCCTGTTTGCAGTGTTGAGATTTTTCACTGGGTTTGGGCTGACCGGAATCAGCATCACCTCAATAATCCTCAGTAAGTAGTTTAAAAATTCTCTCACCACAGATTAAACACACAATCCTACAATTTCCTATGCACTTAACAAAGATATAAACAAACAAACTTTTTCTTTCTCCCTGGTCTGGCATTTATATCTCACGAAACATTTCTTTTCATGGCACTTTGCTTTAAATGTCTTCTGCCTTTTGCTGTGTTGGCTTTGTATCACTTTGTAAGATGCAGTGGGTAAAGGTATCTGCCATTAAATATGAAGACTGATGAATTTGCAGAAGCGTCAGAATGAACGCATATCGCAAATGATTAACTTAAAACCTTGTTATTTCTAACTCTAAAAAAAGCAAGTTTAATCTAATCACCTAGCGTTTCAACCATACAGCCAGTCCACAATGCCTGCCAACTATCTCCTAACCACAATTACCACTGCCTAAAACCCAGCCAGAGGCTATTTATCATGGTTGTAATATCAACCCCAGACTGAATCTGAGCTGCCAGAGGAGACCTAAAAATCTAAAACCAAAGAAATCCAAGGTGAGAGTAAACATCATTTGCAGTACCATGTCCATGTCTGAGCATGCTACTGCTAAACTGAGCTCTGGTGTCCCCCCTCATCAACCCATTGGAAGGGGCATTGCCCACCCCCAACAACACAGTTACAAGCTAAAAGCATCATCATTCTAACATCATCATCATAATCTCATTTGGCTTAGTAACCTGGTTTTTGATAAAGGCAAAGTTCATATCACCTCTGTGATATGTGTTGCACCTAAGTAACCATTAATGTCATGACAGAAGATCTGTGTAAAGCTAACAGGAACCCAGGTGCCTTCCCTCCTGCACACAGACCTTATGTTACCACACAAGAACGCCTCTAGACTGATTCCATTACAGTCCTGTCCTGGCTGAAGTCAAACCTTTGCTGCTTAAAGATTAGAGCTGATACTACGGGCACAGCAATGCAGGAGCTAATAAATCCCTGGAGACTAGAGATGATGTTGATTTAACTACCAATCTGACAGATCATGTCAGAAGAGCAACAGAATCCTGGCCAAACCATTGGATCATTAATTTCTGTGGGACCTGCTAGGGCAGCTCTAACCACATTTCTGGAGCCAGATGCTTCAAGATTCAGGACTCAAGATTAAAAAACTTCATAACTCCCACAGGAATATTGTTTGCCAATTACAGCTGCTCTCTGATTAAAAGAAAAAGGAAAGAACCACTCCCAGCTAAAGATCCACTCCAACATAAAAGACCATTGATTCAAGGAACAGTACCAACCTAAATAATGACATACATTAGATTATGATTACAGTAATAATAATAATGTCATTGTTGTTGGCCTTCTCCTTATGCATAGTGACATAAATAATGCTTATCATGTTATCCCCCACCTTTACAGTTGGAGGAGGAGTTGTAAGGTTAAGATGTTATGGTTGTCAACACCTGACCTCATACAGTTATATCTATATATTATATATTTGACATATGCAGTGGATGTTGGTCACTGTTATGAAAAACACTGGAGGCTAATATCCAGGTACATAAATTTGGACCACCACCAATACTTTCTTACTCTGCCTCAGACATTTCGTCAGATCTTCTCTGACCAAGCAACACGTTTTTAAGGTGCAGATGAAGAACTGAAAGCGTTTAGAGGCTGTTAACTGCCTCTTGACGTGGAGCTCTAAACCCACTGTCAGAAATCCTCTGTAGTTAGCGACCTGCAGACTGCATTTTGAACCCTTCCAATTTTGCATTATCTCTGAATACATTTTTATCATCCTCACCAGGCATTGAGTGGGTCGACACAGGTCATAGGTCATTTATTGGTGTGATTGGCAGCCTGTCTTGGTCTGTAGGAAACATGTTGCTGGCTGGGTTTGCCTTCTTCGTGAATGATTGGCGAGCACTAGTCATGACTGTTACAGCCCCGTTAGGAGTTGCAGTCCTGACCTGGTGGTAAGCCAAACACATTTTATAACCACTGACTGAGATAAATAGTGTTTCCTTCCCATTCCTGTGCACTTGGAAATTAACCCCAAGCAGTGTTTTTAATTTCATTTCATTAATTTCAGGTGGATTCCTGAATCTGCCCGATGGCTTTTAGCCAATGGCAAAGTGGAAAGAGCTCAGTTTTACCTTGACAAATGTGCAAAGTTGAATAAAAGACAAATGCTGGCAACCAAAACAAAACTGGAGGTATGCTTTATGGTATTGAGGTATATTTAAAGTCTTCCTTTTAACTGTTTGACTGTGATGGCACAAATATGTAGCAAAAAAGAGACAGTCACTAAAACGGGTGCATTGTGTTTGTTTTGTTTTGCTATTTTTGCATTGCCAGTGTCTTTTGTTCTGGCACTGGAGGGAAGCTGAGTCAGGACATTTCAAATGTTAATATCTATGCATAGCGTGTTTCTACTATTTATACTTCTAAAGCACTTAACAGTATTTTTTACCATTTGCACAGACACTAGCAAATACAGAATTCTTCGAAAAGCAGGACAAAAACTACACTTATCTTCACCTAATCAAGACACCAAAGATGAGAAAGTTAACTCTGCTGACAGGGATTGTGTGGTGGGTATCATCTCAACAATTTCTACTAACTAGTACTAGAAATTTAAATAACCTCTTGCTATGCTACTGATTCCAAAAATAATAGTCTGTGATCTGCAATATTTATCTTTGAAACTGCAATGTCTGTTTGTTGTATTGTGCAGGTATGGAGTTGCCTCAACTTATTATGGAATCAGCCTAAACATCAGTGGGTTTGGCTTGAACATTTACCTCACGCACTTTATTTATGCAGCAATTGAAGTTCCCGCCAAGCTGATAATTTACTGCTTTCTTAATATCGTTGGACGTCGGAAGTGCCAAGCAGGCACGTTGTTACTGACCGGAATCTGCATCGCCATAAACATCTTTATTCCAAAAGGTTGAAAAACAAGCAGAATCAGTTTCCTTTACACCTTTATAACACAGAAAAGCAGCAACTAGTGTGAGGATTTTTCACTGGGTTTAGGAGGCAGGAAGACATAAAAGGCACAAAGAGTGACTACAGGGTGTTGTAGTTTCCAAACTCCTTACATTTTAAGCTTTGTGCCAATTACAGTAAGGCCATAACTCTCAAACTCCAAAGGTCAGGTTATAAAATGAATCAAATATTTTTATTGTCACTGAAGTAAATTAAATGTTTAGATGATCTTCTTATCTCATGTACGATGCAACTTGTTCCTTGTAGGTGTGTGGCATGTGCGTGCAGTCATTGCAATTCTTGGAAAAGGCCTCTCAGAAGCTTCCTTCACAACTGTCTTTCTCTACACAAGTGAGCTTTACCCCACAGTCGTCAGGTCAGTCAGCGTGATGCTAAGCTGCTGCATTGATTATTTATATTGTGTCGTATTTCTTCCATTCACTACATTTGTGCATATTTTTTACCAAAACAAAATTCTGATGTGAACCATTTAATCTGAAAGTTGAGTCAAGGCAACTGGACGTCTGTCCAGTCTGATTATCATCATTCAGTCTTCACTGAACCAATGTTCTACAAATGGATGCTATCAGTTTAGCAGAAGGCCACGAAAAATTGTGAACTTTTCCTGCCAGCAGTAGTTTAACAGTAAACTATTATTATAAGAACTCATTTATTTAATATGTCTTTATGGCTTACTTTGGGTTTCACCAGACAAAACGGTATGGGCTACACTGCCTTCATGAATCGCCTGGGCGTATCAGTGGCTCCTCTCATCCTTCTGCTGGAGGACATCTGGACTCCACTCCCTCAGATCATCATCTGCACCGTGGCCATCACATCTGGCCTGGTGTCTCTCTTTCTTCCAGAGACACTGAATGTGAGGCTTCCAGAGACAATTGATGACATTGAAAAGCCAAGGTTAGTAAACCACTGAATGAAAGCTGCACAAGGTAAAATTAGAAAAACGACTTTTGCACCATCTTTAGACACAACAGTGACTGAACATGTCTCATTTGGTTATGTATTTTACAAGAAAAACTACAAAACAATGGCACAGAGTCAACTTTGCATTGTATTGGGTATTTTCAGAAATAATATTTTATTTAAAATCTTTAAAACACATTATTTCAAAATTCTGATCTCACCAAATAACTAATGGACACAGTAACACCTGAACACCTCATCCAACATGTAAAATGTTTTGTCTGAGATATATAGATCCATCTTATTTTGTATGTCACAGATTAAGAGGGTATTGCATTGTAAAGTGTACATCAGCTCAAACAACAGTCACTAGAATAGAACATTTTTATTAAATCAATAAAAATATAAAAATTATTGCTACATTATTTTGTTTCATTTCAGAAGAAATGAAAATTCATCTCATTTTGTGGAGTCTTCAAGTGTTTTCCTGGAATCAAAGAGCACAACAGAAACTTAGCAGTGAGATAATTTCTGTAAAACAAGGACTCATACTGATGTGAGTAGTAAAAGTGAGAAGACATCTCGTCTTTCTGTTCTTAGTAAGAAATTAGTACATTTGTAAACTCTTTAAGTGTTTTTCTGTTTTATAAAAATCAAATTACATGATGGTAAGGTATTGATAAGATTCAGAATAATGAAATTATATTATTGACTGCCTTATCTACAGTTGGGTTATATTAATTTGTGTGATAGTAACATCAAAGTGAATGTGTGAAAGGGTGTGAAAGTGAATCATATGTTGGCATACTGAATGCACGCAAAATGAACACAACTGTTAGTGGTGTTATCTATTAGATTACGTTTTTATGTCTGTTTAAAAAGAATGAGCCGTTGCCTGTCAATAATTTTATTAGATATTAGAAATGTTACGATAGCACCACACACTGCTACCTACCCAGAAAAAGTACTGTCACCCAGACTGCAAGACCAGTGCAGCACAGCAAAGCACTTTTGCCATATTTTGACCCACAAAGGTTTTATTTAAAACAAATAAACTTTTCCTCAGCACTACAGACCATATGATACAGAAACAAACAAAAAGCACCAAGACAAAAAAAATCATGTGTGTTTGTAAAAACTGTAAGCAGGATAACTGCACTAGTGCTTATATTGACATAAATTCAATTATTTTGTTCAAAGTTGCCACTATAAAGTTCTGTGAGGTCTTATATGTGATATGTGGTTATATTGTCATAGCATAGGGAGTATAGTGTCAGTTCAGTTCAGTTCAATGAAGTCAAGTTTATTTATATAGCACTTTTCATACACAACATCAATACCTAGTGTTTCACATCAACATAAAAACAAAGTCAATTAAATTCACAACATTTAAAAGTGAATCCTGCCTCATACCAACTCCCCAAAAAAGATGCTTTAACGGGGGGGATAGAAAACCTTGGGAAGAGCAACATAGAAGGGATCCTTCTTCCAAGACGAACACACTGATGCCACATACATACACAGTATGAGCGTATATACATATACATACATATGGATCTATTTACTACAGGTGCTATCATGACTTAAATAACAACAATCAAAACAAACAATCTGATCAGAAACATCCAGTTAGTGTTGAGTCGTAGTAGTATCTCTGACGAAACATTGCTTCATAAATCCAAAAGAATGATGAGGTGTCGGATGATGGACATGTGTCAGAGTCTTGTCTCCACAGTTTCAGACACAGTATCCACAGTGGGACTCATGTTGTCTTTCTGACGTGGGTTGGGACAGCAGGGCATTGCCTGCAGCACCTCTTTGAGCCCTTTGGTCATGAATAGATAGAGGAAAGGGTCCACCAGCGGGCTAAGGTAGAGCAGCAGGTGGGACACCAGCCCCAGGTAGGGCACTGCCTCATGGAAGGACAGAGCTTCCAGTAGGATGCTGAGGATGAAGGGACTGTAGAGCAGGGTGTAGTTGGCCCAGATTGCACCAATTCCCCACACAGTTCTCCTCCTTTCTGGGGTTGGAGGGTTGGATCGGGAGCACACCAGGGCTCTCCACGAATCCAAAGCAAAGAAGAGAAGGAATGGGAAGGGGGACAGCAGTGCCACTGCAAACCAGAGGTTGTACTGAAGCAGGGCAAGGGCCAGGACAGCAATCGGGGCGGACCATACCAACAGGGCAACTAGAGGGGACTGCCGGATCCTGGTGAAGCAGCCAAGGCACTGTGGGTAAGCCACCAGAAGATGGCGCTCCTGAGCTATGCAGAGCATGAGAGTAATGTTGGCGATGACTCCAAAGTAAAAGATCAAGTTGGTAGCGTTGGTGGAGATGAAGGTCCCATTCTCTGTGTTTTGGTTTACAGTGGGACGACCAAAGAAACTGATGATATCAGTAATTAGGAGCAACATGACATGCATGGGCATTTTACTGTCACCTGAACAGAGAACAGAGGACAACAAAAGATTAATACTACTACTAGTACTACTATTAGTAGTACTGAAACCTCCTCCTCCTACTACTGCATCCCACATTGTCATGCTGCCTAGTTTGGGTTACTACTGAAGATGTTAGTGACTAAATAAATGACTCAGCATCAGTGAAATCATTCCAACAGGACAACCACAGCCAAAGAAAAACAGCAATATGAAAACACAAACATTTTGCAAGCCAAAAGTATTTTAGTATTTTAGTAGCATTTGTAAATCCTTGCAATAGGTATGAAGCCTACATTCAGTTTCTGGACTTGTGAAAACATCTGCTGGAGTTCCTTCATGCCTCAGCAGAAGAGAAATTAGCAAAAAACCTGCACAGACACGTGGCTTTGTTGACAAGAATACCCACATACTCAATGTCAATCAGCAAAAGCTATCCCTGATCACACTTTCTACATTTATCTTATATTTAACATTTGATTTTTAATTATTAAAAATATTCAACAACAACTGCAAAGCCTACTATGGTTCAAGCCACAGTAAAGTCACTAAAGGTGCTTGCATCAGAATTAGTACAAACCTTTGGACAGATTCTTGAGTGTGTACATAGCCAATGCAATGGCAGGCAGCCCAATGATGAAGGTCAGCCAGTTGATCACTGTTGTCACATTAACATTGTTGAGTGTGGTGCCATTGCCAGTGCTGTTGCCAGTGATGTTAAAAATGATGGAGACAGTCGATGTCTCGGCGTTGTTGTCAGCCATAGGAGGCCACACGGCAGCTATGTTGTAGAGCCAGTACGTAACAATGACGACCACGTTGGCCTAGTTTCAGTCAAAACAAAGTCCAGAATCAGTCTAATGTAGTTTTTTCTAATGCCTTTTTCACATATAATATCTCTTAAAACTACCTGCTTGGTGCTTGTTATGGTTTTACAGAAGGAAACATATTTGTTAGTGTGCAAGGTCATCTGCAAATGCATTTAATTTAAATATATTACGATAGTAAATAATACAAATAGAAAAATGTTATCATAATGTGTTTAATTGTTATGCATCTGGCTGAGAACACATAGACATGCATCAGAACAACAGACAATTTTTATAGTATTAGTAATAATTACTATAGTAGTAATTCATGCCATGACTGTTCAGAACATAACAGCACACAGATTAAGTAGGAAGGATTTGGAATATATTGTGTGAGTGCTGTGAGTTTATTCTTTTTACACTGTCAAAATAGTGTCGCTTGTAAGCTGAATTAATCCATTTTTTGGCCACTGGGCAGAAAAACATTTTAACAATATAGCTTTCACATATTATCTTCTTATTATGTCTGTGTATTCACAGATCAGTGACATCACGGTTGAAATTTTCCCCTTCGATATATTCCTTCTTGTTTTGGATTTAGTTTTGTATGCACCAACTCATGAGAAACAAAACTCTTGGCTCTTCAGCTGCTAGATTTGCTACTTTTTTCTACATTTGTTTATGCTGTAAAAAATCTTGAACATACAGTAAATGTGCCATAACAATAGAACAACTGTTTGAGCTATAAGGCTTCAGTCAAAAAAAAATGTAATAACATCACTACATTATTCTTATTTGTGTTGGTTTTTCTCATTTTCATTTTCAAAAAATAGACATGTAGCATACTTACGTCTTTACACAGTAACCTTCAGCCATTGTCTTCCCAGTGATAAAAGTGGAGTCAGCCTACATCCACTAAAATTCCAACTTGTTTTTGAAAGATGTCAAAATCAAGAAATAATTTGAGATTAGCGTTGCATCCAGTTTAAATAATTCCCATTCATCATGTGTCTGTCTGGGTATTGGTAAACATCTTTCAGGCTTGCGTGTGATCTTCCTAGGAAGCAGTTTATTCTGAAGAGCTGAGCATCCTTATCTCCACATGGCTCAGCTACTTTGAATGAAGCCTGGATGTAACTTATCAGTCTGTGTTCATAACGATGCAGTAAGTGAAGATTTGCATGAAAGACTGATGTCAGTTTATTACAACAGCATTTTATTTAAATATATTCCAGTATGTTTATGTGGCTTAACAGGCACGCAAACATAACTAGAAGCAGTAAAAGGGTTTATTTCTTTGTGGCATTGACAACCTGTTTAAGATTAGCTATATTTTTGTATGCTTAAAAGATGGTTCAGGATTTCTAAAATCTACCTTCAATTAAAATTGACATACCTACATTTTTTACTCTACACACCAACCCCAATGTTTTTATTTAGATCATGATTACAAGTGTACAGACCTTGTTCTGTGAAAAAAATTCATTCCAATGTTCATTGGTATCTTTCAAAGTTACTTGACAATTTACCTCTTAAGGTTTCTCCGGGTGATTGTTCCCTGTGGAACTTTGTTGGAGGCTCTCTCTTTTATACTTGATACCATAGCTCAGTAATATACTTCCAGACCATAATAATGGAACATAGTTCAATTAAAAATATAGTGTGAATATGAGGAATACACAATAGTTGTTTTTCCACTTGTTGTTGCCATTTAATGGTTGGTGTACAGAAAAAACACAGGACAGATGAAAGAAATCATTGAAATCACGACTACTGGAATCAAATGATTTGAATTCACCTCATCAAAACTTGTGTTTAACATCTGAAAGACTGGAAGAGGATACTAGATAATTAATTGAGCTCCATGTGTTTCTGAAGATGAAAGACTTCATCTTGACTGCAGTTGTGAACCAAACCAAACACAACAGAAAAAACATCCATAAAACATTGGGATTTTGTCATGCTGTCCATCCCTTATGCAATCAAAGTCATTTCAGTAAATTTAATTCCAACAGTGTCATCTCTCCTCCACCAAGTGCAGGAGGTCACGAGGGTCCTGATGGTGTGTCTGGTCTGGGTTTGTTTGAGGGGTCTAGAAAAGTTCCTTCGTACACAATCTTGTTCTTGATGCCTTCTTGGATCATCCTCTGCTGCACACGTATCTTAGCGTTGTTCAACCTGCAGTAGAACCTGAAGGAGACAAACACAGGAGGGGTTCTGTTACACACAGAAGTAAATGGGGTTAAGGCAGCAGTAGGAACTGTGCTAGTGTTGTGAGGAAAATCAGGAAATATTATAGACAGAACAGTGTTGATCGAATTAAAGACTTACCAGGACCCAAGTGTGGTGAGTATAAAGCCTGCACACCCCACATCAAAAGACCTCTTCACTCGACCTGTGGATGACAGGACAAACAAAGAACAGAGGACATATAAACTTCTCCTTACTTCTGTCTGTCGCTGTCAGAAAGTAACACAGATTTTAGCAGTTCATATCTGCAATACATGTTGTGCATCATAACTGTAAAAATAAATTAATTTGGACACAACAAATACTGGGTGTCATAAAAAGCAATCATTAAATCAGCAATGAAAAGACAAAGGTAAAATCCCTTTCAGACTGCACTTTCAAGGTGGATTCACAACACCGGCTAATGCTAGTGTTGCTGGCTAATGTTAGCAAGGCTGTGGGCACTGTGGTTGGTAATTGTTCTCCAGAACATGTTGAGAGAGAGGAAAGACTCACTGGGCTGTGCAAGAGGTTGGAGTGTATTATCATGTTTAGAAGAGTTTGGAAGACTCACTGGTGGCAAGAAAGTGTAGCAGACCAGCAACTACTGAGCCTCCAGCTCCATGCAGGATGGCCTCTCTGGAACATGGAATCTTCTGGACGTCCAGGATCCCCAGCAGCTTGAAACTCTGAAGGACAGACAGGAAAGACAAGTAGAGTAAGGACTAGTAGACCGTACATGTGATGTGACTATTTTTCATAATGTTAAATTGAAATCTAATGTAAATGAATACGTAAATGCAACGAGATGAGTTACGTATAACAGTGTAACACTGTGAAAGAAAGTGCATTTAAGTTAATACGGTCACTGTGTGATTTACCTTTAACTGTTAATACAGTCTTGAACTATCTTTGCAGTTAACCCAGTTGCTCTGTTGATACTTAAACCAAGAAAAAAAACATTTGCAATTCGATGAGAATATAAAATGGGTTAGGCCACTATGAGTAACTAATGTTTTAGCAAAAACTAGTCCTATGACTAGTGTGTAATCCAATTTTGTGTGTTTTTTTAGCTAACCTACATTTAGCTAACGTTACCTACAGTGACTCACGTATTTAAACCTAAACGTTAGGTTTAATGTATAAACTCAAATGGTGAGGATTTGATGATTATTTGTCAACTTGTCGCTCAGTTAAGTTACAAAAACGTTTGTAACGTAACTGCTCTGTTAGCAGTTATAACATAACACAACCCTACCGTTTGTCTTTAACAATTTCAACCAGAGTAGCTGTTAAAATGTGTAAAACTCAAGAGTTTCTGAAGGTTGGCGTTAAGTTATCTAATGTCTGTTGATGACCTTCTGGAAACGTAACATTTTCGTGTAAGGTTTAGTTGCATCAAGGTCTTACCTTGTTCTTAGTCTCCTCCTCTCCTGCCATCTCTCCACTTTTGTGTATGTTTTTTTCTCCAAATGTTTTACGGTGAATTTACGTTTTAAAAATCTGTATCATGCAGACAACACAACGTCATTTTCACAGCCACCAGCGCTGTGGAACATCCGGATAGGTCCGTTCGCTATTGTCGCCGAGTCGAAAACAGGAAACTGTTACGCTGCTGAATAGTTCCGAGGAACTGCAAAGCTCCTGTAACAAATTATGTTGTAATATTTCATCAAAACCTCAAATTTTAACATGTATACGTTTAAAGATAGCTTTATGTAAAATTATTATGTAAACAGACACCAATACGTCATTGATTTATTCTTAATTGCATTTATTTTAAATATTAAAGCTATTACTATTATAATTATTATTATTATTATTATTATTATTACTTCTCTCAT
>OMLM01001834.1:108360-124282 GCA_900302695.1 Helostoma temminkii | reverse complement strand
AGACGGAATTAATGTCTTAATGTCTGCTTAAATAACAGTCACTCTCTAAACAAGTCAAGTCTGAAATGAAACCATGTCAAGAGGAAATGTCACAGTAATCCTGCACTGACAAAACAGGATTATTTCACCGGCAGCAACAGATTAGCCTGCTAGGTCATCCTACCTGTGGTGGAGATGAAAATTATTTCCACAACAAGCACTTCTGAAAAATAAACACAGTCATATTTAGCAGTCATTGAAATTTTATAACAAGTTTAAAATCTTAGCGTCAATTTCGGGATTTTATTTTTAGTGTAATATAACATAGTAACATAGTGTAAAAGTTTAGCTGCTTGAAGTTATTGTCATGGATGGACTTATTACAAGAGACACAATGTTACTGGTTAATGAAGTCTTAACATTTTATTTGGTCACGAGAATGTCAAAGAAGAAATAGCTCCAATTTAAAGTGATCATTGTGCAATTTCTCCAGTATATTTTCTATTGGCCACTTCTGGGTAATTAGATTGTGTTTCTAGTTTTGGGGATTCAGGAAAAGCTTTAATTCCCATACCGGGAGTCGAACCCGGGCCGCCTGGGTGAAAACCAGGAATCCTAACCGCTAGACCATATGGGAAGTTGTGACGATCACCTGCCACATCTGTCAATCAACAATCCCTAAGTGTTGATGTGGACTAATTGTGACTAAATCTATTAAAACATTTGTATCACTCTCTTTAGGCTACATACATTCTAAACCGTGTTTCTGTGTAAAAGCTTACATCTCCCGGCATTAAAAAAAAATCTACCTACAATTATAAGAAGATCAATTAACGACGCAACGTTTGGATGAAAAGAATCCACAGTTACACAGGTGGGAAAAGAGCTCATGCGCCCTCCAGTGCCAATTTTATAGAGCAGCAGCCTCAGTAGAACAGATCACGGACCAGGGTGGCTAACTCTGGCAAGTAACTATCCCTGCCCTACCCACTGCTGATTATCTTACCAGGTGTGTTCTCCAATCAGGTGCTGCAGGTGTAGGAGTGGTTGGAGCCATGGTTGGTCACCCCTGCCATAGACTGTCTGGGAAACACCAACATGTGAATTGACACAAAATGCGTCAACTCCATAAAGTTTGAAAATATAAAGAAATGCTAAAAAAAATAAATCCGAGCAACCACCCATTTTCTGCCACTTAAAACAAACAATAACAAATAAGGGTACATCTATGTCCCACTCTAATTAGATAATTTATCACCATTAATTGAACCAGTGGTTCTCAAACTTTTCTCAACATGTACCCTTTTGAAATGTTTTGTTTTTTCTGTCAAGTACACCTTGGCCAGTGCAAAACATTTCTGGCAGAATAAATGTCTTTATACAATCAATGTCAGAAGTAACACCTATTCACTATATGAATATGAAGATATATAAACACAAGTACCTCAAAATTGTACATCAGCACAGTACTTGACATGTTTACTTGTACTTTCCACATCTGAAGGCTAGCAAAGCCGCCTTTCGAACACCATTACTGTCATGATGACCTTATGGTACAAACCTCCAACTGCTTATTCGTGGGTAGCAGGATGTAAAAGTGATTTGGAGAAATACTAATCCCCTGATGTTCCCTCCATTGAACAAAAACAAGTAATCAGAGCTGAAACAGTGTGACATCCAATATCAGCAAGTTGCATCCTGGATACAAGGCTGCTCAGTGCTGCATAAAGACCGAGAGGGACAGTCGGCCTCTGCAAACCTGCAGCTGACACCAGAGAGGTAAGTCAGAATTTAACTATATCGTGCTTTATGGATGGAGGGTTTTCCTGATTACAGCAACAAAAGTGAAAGTAAGTCATTATTTCTTCCACTCCATTTCACCATTGGCCTCTTTCACAATTAACTGTAAAGCACAGGCCAGCTAGAAGAGAAGTTGTGATATTTTACATATGCAAAATAATGTTGTGCAACTGCTCTTTTATCACAAATGTACAACTTATTAAATATTAAAACCTTGTCTAGAAAGCACAAGCAGTGATTACTGCATAGATGGGATTCAGAATAATTAAAACTGATCTAACTTTGGCATAAAAATGTAAACATATTTTCATGGCTTTTAAGTTGTAAATGGTTAAACTAGCACATTAACCAAGGATATTATCACTATAAAATAACTGAATGAAGGAATTAATTTAGTTTGTTTGCTTTTTTGTGGCCCCTTCCACCTGTAACAACATAAGAAAATAATGGATGCCCACCACAAGACCTCATTGCGAATTTAAAAATGTCCACTTACGTTAAATAAAGCCATACTTTATGCATAAATATATATTTATGGTCTCTGAATTGAATTGCAGGATGATGGCTGTAAAGGTCAGCAAAGTGTTGTTCGTAATGATGCTGAATTTGTTTCTGGCACTCTCATCTTCAGTTTGGCCTCTGGCTCCAGCAGGTAAATAAAGACAGTGATACTATTTTAATTATATTCAGTTTTTATTGCCTTTTTTCTGCAAATTACTTGGGCGTTTAATGTTTAAAGTCTACTCGTTTTAACCTTGATAAAGTAACTTCTGACCTTTAGAAACACCTTTTTGACCAGTGGTGAGCTATTCTTCTCCTACTTGTCTCCCATTTTACTTTATTGTTCACTATTATCAAAGACAAGCCAGCCACCGAAGAAAACCTACAACACATGCATAAAGTATTTATACAAATTCCATCTATAGTTTTTTCAACAAATATTCAGATGAATATTTGCATCTCAGGACAAAGATTAAAAACTACTTTTATTTAACTAACTGCAACACACAATATTTTGTGTCTGAGCGGTTTGTACAAGTGAATTCAACACAGAAAGAAGATACATGTTTTGTTCTGCAAGAAAACTTTATTAATACTGAATTACCAGTAATGTGGTACAAACAGCCCTTGTGCTAGCTCAAACTCTACTCTGTGGTATCTCCTCTAATTGAGTATGTGATATCTTTGAACCACACTGTAATTTTTTTCCATCGCCAGCGGCTTTCCAGCTGCCACCCTGCCAGCTCATTAACCAGACTGTGTCTCTGGAGAAGGAGGGCTGTCCCAAGTGTCATGCAGTGGAAACAACGATCTGTAGTGGACACTGCATCACTAAGGTACTATGGGTAATCAGAAGTGTTTGAAGTACACAAATGCAACAATCACATAAAAGTATGAGTATTTGCCTAGAAATATAAGGTCTAACATTTACTCCAAAAGCAAAGGTATTTCACAAAAGGTGGACAAACAATGTAGAATTTGATGCTGTTGATAACAGAAATGAAGAAGTCTGGTCCAGGTTAGTTTGACAAATTTTCAAAGGTAAAAAGAAGGTAAAAATGATTGTTGCATACAGACTGTGAAACAAAAACAGCAGTCAATAAAGGCGTCCACTTTACTGACTTTTAACCACCTTATGTAGCGACAGGGGTTTATTCATAAATCATACACCCGCACTTTATTAGTTTACAATATTTTTATAATAATCTAAAACTGCTACAAGTAACTAGTAACTAATGTAAACTACTGTAAAATAAGTGAAAGTACAATATTTCCTCTCATTTGTAGTGTAATAGAAGTTACATGAAATGGAAGTACTCCAGTGAAATATAAGTACCTCAAAACCGTTTTGGAGTATAGTAAATTAGTAAATGTATTTAGTTACTTAACACCTCAAAAATTACACTGTGTAAGTTGAACGCAAATATTTTCACTTAATCCAAGTTCATAGCTAAAATGTTTGCTTAATAATAATAATGACACAGAGGGTTTTCACTTGACTGATATTATTATTATTATTATATAAAACCAACTTTGGCTATATTGACTACAGTGAGAACAGCGTAGTCATTTTTTGTTTGACATTTTGTCATAGTATCTCTTTGTTGGATTGTTTTCATTTTCAAATTGGGTTTTTTTTTGTTTGGTTGGTTTTTTTCTGTATTTATACTATACCTCCATAATTTGTACCACTGCATTAAACTGTGTGATTTTATATACAAAAATAGATCCTATGACAGTAACTCAATCAATTTCTTTTCACATATTTTATTTTATGTATTTAAAAGTTTTGTTTGCATGTTTGCATCAGCTTTGCACTTTTGTGTAACATATAAAATGAACGCACCTTGTTATTTTTGCTTCTGTCCAGGACCCTGTCATTAAGATACCATTCAGCAATGTGTACCAGCATGTGTGCACGTACCGGGACTTGTACTACAAGACATTTGAGTTTCCTGACTGTCCTCCTGGTGTGGACCCAGTTGTCACCTACCCCGTGGCTTTAAGCTGCCACTGTGGCCGCTGTGTGATGGACACATCTGACTGCACCTTTGAGAGCCTGCAGCCTGACTTTTGCATGAATGACATACCTTTCTACTACTAGTATCAAGAAATGACAACAAAAAAGATGAATACAAATAAACACTGTTCTACTTTTAACAGCAACTGTCAAGAATACGTTTTTTAAATTTACCAACGCAAATAACTACTTATCTCCTGTGCATTTAAATGAGGGTTAATAAGCGCATATCAAGTTCTATGAAGAAGAAACATCTTATTTACTGTGGTTACTTGTGTAGCATTTAGCAACACATGTAAGATGTGATCTGGGCATAGTTTGCTTACTCTAGGGAAACTGGCATTAAAATGTACATTTAAATGTTTTGACACTGAATGTAGTTAGCAGAAAAATGAGAAGACTTTAAGTCACCACAGTATTATTTTGTAAACAAAGAAGATAATGTTTAAAAACTCCTGTCCAAGTATTTTCAAGTGCAATACGTTATGTTGTCCTTTTGTGTGACAGTGTGTGAATAATATGTTGTTGGCGACACAACCTGTAGTTCTTCCTGTTCACACATTGAAGTGTCAAGACAAGACACCAACCCCATGATGCTGCTCCTGATGGACCAGGCCAGCATCTGGTTCTGTTTGTTATCAACTCCAAAGTAGCTTCCTACCTGAGCACCCTGATCCAGGTGTACATATAATCCCACTCACCCACTGCCCTCTGCTGGTGAACACATCTGATAGTCACTACACCACACAGTAAAACATCCCACACAAAGCTCTTTAGCTTAATGATCCCACACTGGCGGAACGAGCTTCCTAAGTCTCCCAGCAGCATCACTCCCAGTATTCACGACTTCCTATGCACTTAACAACACAAAAAAGAGCAAGGCACCTTTACTCATATTTGCTTCTTTGCTTGCTTACTTTATGTTTTGTTTGAAAACTACAAGTAGAAGGTGATGACCAAATACACCACCACACACTTTGACAGAGGTTAATTATATAATATATGATATAATATATAATAATACAGTACATACAATACATAACAAATATCCAGCGACCACAAGGAAATCTCAGTGTGAAGGTCAAGGGTTCAAACCTCTGTTGAATGTGTATGACCTTTGAGTCCTCAGACAGCACTGGATGAGAAACACTTTATGAATGTGATGAATGTAGGCTCTGAAATGCTGTGGAAATGTGTTCTGTGGTTAGACTAGTTTATATTTTAGATGGTTTTACTAAAACAGATAAGTTTTCTGTAACAAAGACAACAAAGGTGCAAAAGTCTGCATCTATGTACCAATCTTGTGGGGTGCATACTGAAGAAAACAACAAGGGATAAAATATGGTTTATTTTTGTAGCTGTTATGAGTATCATAGTGAAATACAACACATGAATAACTGGTATATCTTTTTACAATGATGACCAACAAACTGATATTGTCCAGATATGTGATTTTTTTATAGTTGGTTCAGGCACTCACAGCACTGGGCTAAGGTCAAGTAAAGATTTGGAGGGTGGCTTAAGCAAAACATCGACCTTACTTCAACCTTAAACAATATTGGCAACCAAGAAACTCCCCTGGGGAACCCCACATGTCATCAACTTGGAATCAGAAATAATCCCATATACTTATACACCATATACAACATAAGCACTCTGATCAGTTCTTCTACTATGCAACCTCAAATGCAGCAAGCTATGATGCACTATGTTTTTATACCTGTCAATAATGTCATTACATTTTTCTCATGCTCCACTAGAACAGTTTATTAATATTGTAGTACCAGGACGTCTCATAGAGGGACTTAACCCAAAACTACACAATTAAGTGAAAGGACACCATTTTAAGGAACTTCCACCTACAGCTTTTATACACATAAGTCATGCAGTGCTGGAAAAATGTATTTGCCACCTTCCTGATTTTTTTTTCTTTGCATATTTGTCACACGTATATGATTCAGATCATCAAATAAGTTTTAATAATACATAAAGTAAATACAATATTTGTTTTTAAATAATGATTTCATTTAGTAAGGAAAAATGCAGTTTCAACATGCCTGGCCCAATCTGAAAAAGTAACTGCCACCTAAGTTAACCTAACTTGACCTTAACCAAGGGAAGTGAGGCCTGCAGTTCTTTATATGTTGTTTTAGGGTTCTTTTATGACATCCTGGATGAGTCTGTGTGAGGCTGTGTGTGGTGGCAAAATTGAACGCAACTTCCAACAAAATTTGGTTAATCAAAGCTCATTCATGGCAATTACTTTTTGACATAGGGCCAGGTAGGTTTGAACTTAATAGCTTAATAAATGAAATGATCAATTAAAAAACAGCATTTTGTGTGTTCTTGCGTTATTTTTGTGTAACACTAAATTCTGGTTATTTGAATCGTTCTAGTGTGACAAATATGCATAATATTATTTTAAAAATTGTCAAAAACCTTTTTGCAGCAGTGTATATTTAAACCCATCCACTGTTGAACAGAATATTTATTAGCTCAGTTTTTTCCCTCTTCTTCCTTTCTCAGTCATTCTCCTCTGTTCTGTCTACACAGAATTGACTTCTTCTGTGTTTTTTACATTAGTGGGGGTTACCTGGCCCTGCTCTTCCTCTCGTGTCACCCTGCAACAAGACAGAGTGGCCAGCACCTTGTCTACAGCACCTTTCCCCATGAAAACATACAGAATCAAGTCTGCAAGTGGACTGAACTGAAGGAATGCTTTATATACAAGCGCCTGTTGTACCATCTCAGATGAATGTCTGTATAACAGAATCCAAATGACCCAAGGCAGGAACAGCCCAGTGTAGTTAAACAGCACCAGGACTAATGTGCATATGATTCGCCATTTTTCTTTTAGAGTGACAGAAATGGCTGATGACAGGGATTTGAGGGTCCCAGCTAAGCAGAAGATGAGCACAGGGAAGGGGAGCAGGAGAAATATAACATGGGAAATGAACCACAAGTCAGGTGACGGTATTAGCAGTACAACAAAACTCTCAATGAAACATGACACCCAGACCATAACAGTGACTATTACACAACGCTTGATTCCTCGTTTGCAGCGATACCACAGCGGCCAGGCAACAACCAAGTACCTGTAATAAAAAATAATTAGCAAAGGTGATCATTGTGTTTCTGGTTCTCTTTTAGAAGGGCACACACACTACCTACCTTTCCAAGGCAACACAAACCATGAACGCAACACTGGCCAATAAACCGAGCAGATAGAAAACTGTGGAGTAAGAGATGACTATACTGTTTGTTGGTTCTGTCACCCAGAATATCAAGCAACAGATTTGGATGAGATCAGAGATCAGAAGGTTGATGACAAAGACCGCAACCAGATGGTCCTTTTTCACCTGCAGTTGTGAAAGATGAAAAAGACAGCATTAAATCCATACACATCATTCAATATGATCACCACTACTGTATTTTACCTGGAGAGCAACTGCACACTATTAAAAATAACAGCAAATGAGACATCCTGTCAATTACTAGGTCAGTGTTGAGATGGAGAGAGCTACATATTGTAAAACCTCCTATTTCTTACCAGTAAACACAGTGAGTATATAGCCAGCAAGGTCAGTGGAGAACCTATGCAGATCACAATCCATGTCAGTGCATTTGTGTTAGCAGCTAGGCACAGTGTCAGTCGGTTGTAATTTGTTAGAAAATCGTGTTTGTCGTCATCTCTTGGAGAAGTATTGGGGTGGTTGGTGTGATCGGAGTTGGGCTCGTGGGCATGTTCCATTCTTCACAGTGTCAAAACACCAGCATCTAATCCCTAACAGAATCATGATGTCCGTCATTATTACATACTGCAAAGTTGCTCAATATCATTTGATATATAAAAATGATTTGTTCATTGCAGTTTGTATTTGTTTGTAATTAAAAGTAGTAAGTAATAAGTCATTTAAAAATGTGGAGAAAAGCCTAAAATATTTCCTTCTGAAATTGAGAGTAAAACACTGTTCATTTGACAATGAGATAACAATTAGTAGCTCATAAAAGCCTTTAAACACTTAAGTAGATATATACAACTACTGCTTCCACTACTACTACTACTAATACTGATATTAATAACAACAAATATAAATAACATCAAACTTACACGCTGCTCTACCACCACAAGCCAGTGACTTCAGGATGTCATCTACACCTAAACTAGTGCTGTGTGACAGCAACAGGGCAAAAATTGCATGACCCAACTTCCTCCTTATTTGTTTATCCCCATTTTATAAAAAAATATACAATGAAGCAGTAGCAGGAAATACAAATTTGTACTCAGGTCTTCCTTGGAAATGAAATTAATTATATGTGAAAAAAATAAACAACAACTTGTTGACCAAAGTACTTTACATACCAAATTGAATACAAGAAATAAGTAAAATAAATAAAATGAACAGTAAAATGAAGAGAATCACACAAAGTAAAACACAAGAGACATCAAACCATGATTAAAAGACAGTATCAGACTCCACTATGTTTTAAAAGCCAAGGAAAATAAATAACTCTTAAGCAATACTTTAAGGGTTGCCATGTCCGATGCTCCTCTAACATCCAGAGGTAAGCTATTCTACAATCTGGGAGCTAAAACAGCGAAGGCATGATCACCCCAACGTTTGTATTCCCTTGGCCCTTAGAACTTAGAGCCAAAAATGATTTTAAGATGTGAGTGATCTTGCTGGTTTGTGCCACTGCAGCAGTTCGCTCAGGTAAGGTGGTGCAAGTCCATTTAAAGCCTTAAAAACAAAGATCAGTAACTTAAAATCAATTTGAAAACAAACTGGACGCCAATGAAGAGAGAGTTATGTGGTGAAACTTTCTTGTATTTGTCAAATGATGAGCGGCAGCATTTGGACCATCTGAAGACTAGAAAGGATGTCTCATTAAAGGAATGACTTGACCTTACTTAACAACCTCAGCTGGAGAAAGCTGGAATTGAATCTTCACTATCACTATCAAACATCACCCGTAGGTTTTTTACAGTTGTCTTCAGATGTTCAGGCAGCCAAGACCCTGGTCAAAGTCCATTATGGTAGCTGAGTCAACAGTAGATGTATGTTTAATGCCAGCCATGCTCTCAAATCCCTCAGACATTCCAACAAAGTTTGAAGAGACACCCCTCCTGTTGCCTTTTAAGGCAGGTATATTTGAATGTCATCTGCATAGCAATGATAGGAAAAAACATATTTCCTTAGGAGAGACCCCAATAGAAGGGGTCACACAATACAACCCCACTTTGACTTTTATAGACTGGAACAAAATTGATTCACATATTTACATGTCCTAACATCACTAACCTGTGCATTATTAGCCAGTCGTTAGGCTTTTATCACTAATAAATCATAATTACTGTATCACATAAAACAAAGGTATAGATTTGGTTTTCAATGTGGGGTGACACATTAAAGGTTCTCAAAAAGAGAAAGACAAGAACAAAGTATGTATGACAACACAGTGATATGAAACCAACTGACTTAGCTAGAATTTACTTTATAGAGTTGTTTGGCTTATTTCCAGGTGATAAGGTGTTAATGTTGTGGTGGACAGGGGTTAACTTGGGAAAATGTATCGTTGAGAATGATTGACAGGTGTCAGAACACACAGTACATCACAGCTTACCATGTATGGGGATGTGTAGCTGCATAACCAAGTGCCCACACTGGTCCTTGTTCACTACAACACTAAAAAAAACGTTGGTTTTAAGGTTGTAGTCTGGTGTAGTTTTCTAATTTTCTAATTAATTACATGCTTTGTATTTAATCAAGTTTGCTGTGAAACATTATAAACTTTTTTTTAACTGTAGAAAAAAATCCACTGTTTTAGAAAAGGAAAGGTAATGTAGAGAATAATGCAGTGCATCAAACTGGGTGTTTAAAATGTGTTTTCTTTTTGGAGATGAGCTGCACCTTTACATCTGCCTCCATCGTGAGGCCTGGAGTTTGTGTTATGGGGGACATTCATGGGCCATAGGAGAATGCACTATGCAACACACCCAACTGAATTACCACATGCCTGATGGAAATCCACTGACTGCTTTCAATCACAGATCTGTAGTGTGACAAGGGGTGCAGCTGCCACCCTTACTGTGGGGTTTGTATCCCAGCTACAACTCCTGCAACTCTTGACTGAAGTCAGAACAATAAAAATAATTATCTGTACAGGAAGGAGTTAAAAGACAAACATGCAGAGGAAAACTTCTTTAAAAACTTTTCTCTCCTGCTACTATTTTACCCATTTTCTTTTTCTGGTCTTTTTCTGGAGAAAAGACGACTTAAAAGATCCTTCAATTTCTGATGTCTGTCACTGGAACAATCATGCAGCAGAGGTTAATAATGTCAGAAAGGAGCAGGCTGACATTAATTAGGACATTATGGTTCTTTCCACAGCAAAATATTAGTGAATGCCAACAAAGCAGTCACAAATATGTCCCGAACACCAATTTTGTTTTTAAGTTTGTAGAAGCCTGCTTTTCAGACATAACACAGTTGTTCCCAAACACATACAGCTAATTTGTCAGACACATCAGACTGAAGTGGTAATTTCCATCTCATATTTTTATATGCAAAGTGCACCTCTCACCTTATTGTGTATGCATTTGAGGGAGACACGGTTACAGAAAAGGAAAACTCAAGTTCTAAAACAGCAGTGTAAACATAATACAGGTGTGTACAAATTTCTTCACTAAACAAATTTAGAGTTAAAAAAACATCTATGCATCAAATTGATTTATTATATTAGATTCGCTATTTGGTAAAATGAAACTTTCTCTTCTAAGTAAAGGAAATAAATAAATAAGGAAATAAACATAAGGATTAAATATGTATGGCTGCTTTGTTCACATTTACAAATGTTTAGCTGCAGGCGAGAATAGATAATGTGTGATAAGCGTGGACACACATGCATGGTAAGTGCAACTTGCCTGGCTGATGATGTAGTAATTCTCTTGTTGTTGCATAAAATATTTCATGACCTACCTGATCAGTTTTAATTCATGTGTTTTATTTGTTGTTGCCTAAATTGATGAATTACTGACAATGAGTGTGCATCATCTCATCCACACCTGGAAGTAAATGTGTGTAATTTCACATTCAAGTTGGATAATACGACACAGTATTAGACACTGATACACATACTGTTAATGTACAATAATGTAATAGATTACATAAAAATATTTGCTTTACAATGCTGTACACAAAATAGAAGCAGTTAGTGAGGAATGACTCAGAAATTACCTGGTAATTAATTAATTGTTAATGAGTACAAATAAAGTATAGGTACTTATTATCTTATATTTGTATTCAAATAGAGAAAGCAGAACTCTCAGATTTTTTTAAATAATCACTTAAGCACACACAATGTATGCAACAGCATTACACTACTAATATTTTTATAATAACTAATGACTGAGTAATATGTGTCTAATAATTATTAGTACCCTTGCACTCTGTCCTCTAATAAGTCATCATTAAATAAATCCAACCCAGTAAGCCCAAAGTCTTTCAGCTCTTCCTCGATAGTATCACTTACTTTTCCAACAATTTGCTGCCTCTGTCCCGAATTTTTTGAGTTGTGTTTCTGCTATCTTAGCTGCATACTGTTTTTTAAAAGATTTTACACAGCATCCCAGCTTGGGGAGATTGTATATCTTAATAATCTCTCCAATCTTAGTAAGTAAAAAGGATGAAAACTGATTTTATATTACGATAACTGTACCTCACACATTGAATTTGCTTAAAAGAATGGCATAATACACTGTACAAACTTTTAAATTGCAAAATGAAACCCTCATTTCAAACACAAATAATGAAGTTGGCACCTGACAATTTAATAATTTTTACAAAGCGACAAAGCAATTCTCCTTCTGATTGAGAATTAACTGACAAAGATCTGTTCGTAGTATTTATCCATTTGCACATATGCATTTAAAGCTGCTGTGACTCAGACTTTGGGATGAATTTGCTGAATTATATTTATTAGGATTAGGATTGGCACAATCCCAAACTTCAAAATGCTCCAAAATGTGTTCTCTTAGTAGTTGTGAGACCAAGATGCTGGTGCTCCATGGGGGACCCTTACAATTAGTACATTGTATCTTTAATTTTATTTTTAGCACAATAATTGCTATTTTTCAATGGTTGAACAGTTAAAGGAATTATTTCTATCAAATATCAGATCTGTTGAGGGCCCTGACCCATTAAATTGAGCTAATGCTTTAGTCCACAATGTTTTACCTGAGCACGTCAGAAAAGCTAAAGTCAAACATTTTACCCTAATTTATATTTTTAAACAATTTACACACACACACACATATATACATATACATATATATATATATATATATATATATATATAAAAACCTATAGAACTCTGGGGTTTTAAGATTGTGTACTGTAAACTAATTCCCTGCCAAAATCTTATGAAGGTTCTTTTAACAATTTCATTGGCAAAAGTAAATCTTAGTCTACATTCAGCTAAGAGATTAATGAAGACGCACGAAAGCAGGTTTAGTTTTATGAAACATCTATTTACATGAAACATATAGCAAAGCTAAACATTTAAAGACCTCCTGAAGATGAACATTTATTAAAAAAGAAAACATACAAAAACTATTTAAAAGTGACAATGCAATATATTTACAAGCATTTCATTTTAAAACATAAAAAAATTTACATTTTAAAGACTCTTTTTTTTTTGGCATCAGGTGTGTTTGTCGCTCACAAACGACAACAGTTTTTGCCAGATGGCACTTTCTGGTTGATTGTTCCAGTAGTGTTTTAAACAAGTGCTTCAGTGAGTTGATTCTGTTTGGTAAAGCTGCAGTTCTGCACGTTGCCAGTGCATAAAACAACTCAGTTAAAACAGTCAGTGAGTAAAATCATGGCATACTTTTGTCACAGGCGCCTGACGTTCCTCTTGCTGCGAGCACTCCCTGGTAGGATAGGGGTCGTCTTGGATGTGACAAAATGGGGTCGAGGCTGCACTGTTCTGCAGGGGGTCGAACCGTGGAAAGCTTCCTGGCAGAGAGTACAGAAGTCGAAGAGACAGCTGGAGCGTGTGCACGTGGCCCTCTGAGCTTCAGCCAAATGTGTTGCTGGCGAGCCACAGTGCTTGCAGTGACGCAGAGACTCATGCTGCTTTAGACCACTGGCAGCCTGGAGAAGAGAACAAATACATGAGTGTTTGTTAAATCTCAAGTCTAAACAATATTATTAACAGAATTTTCTATGGCGCTAAACTGGCTTTTAGCTCTTTAGAAGTTTTCAATGTGTGATTACATGCCTTTACACTAAGGCTATGATAATTTTAATAATATATGGGTGTTTGTTTAAAGTACAAATAATATCAGATAAACAAATGAAAATGAAATGAAAAACAGTCATATTTTAACCACACTCACTTGCATGTATTCTCCGAAACGTGTACAGTGGGAGTTGGGTGTGCTTCCCTTCTGAGGGAGAACAGTCCGTCTGTTGACCTTGTAGCTTGGAGTGGATGAGGAAGAACAGGATGAAGATGATGCCTGAGAACTTGAGGAGGCCAGAGTCTGCATGCAGGACAGGACTACCCTTGACACAGCAACCTCTCGTGTCAAGCCACAAGACCTTCGTTTCTGAGAGCTCATTGACTCCTGAAGAAAAATGAACAAAAAAGTAATGAATATGGATCATTTATGTGCAAGTTGTCTTTGCTGTATATCATTACTTTGCTGTACCAGTTCAATTTGGAGCAGGAGCAGTAATTGGTTAGCAATTAGTTCCATTAGTTCTTAAAATTAAATGTTCAATTTGGCACAAATGTGTCGCATAGCTGCAAAAACTGGGGATGTTTAGAAATTCAAGTGTTGTCACCAGACATATCCTGGTGTCAGAGTTATTCACATTAAGAGTCTGTATTTAAAATTTTCAGAAGCTACAAGGTTAGAAGAGGAGATCATTACAAGTATTTCTTTAGAACCAGAATAATTAAGGGAGGAACTATTCTGTAAATGCTACAGATACTACAGATATATACATATATTGATATATCCCTGCAGTTGTGCTCTTGACCAGTCCTGAAATAAAGTGTGAAAAACTTGACAAGTATCCCACCACGGCATCAAAATGTGAAATTCTTGCACAGCTCATTTGACATTTCTGCATATTTGCCTGTTTTTCCTTACCCTGAGTTCCTCCTCTGCTCTTTGACACCTTCTCAGAGCTGTAGTATCCTCACAGATGATTTTCCTCCAAGTCTTGCTCACTTTCTTACAGCTGAGAGGTCAGAACAGGTGAAAACATGATTAATACAGACAACAGATAATAACAAATACAAAGTAGAATTCTTGACAAGCTCAAGTATCTACAATAAATTTTCTTCTAAAATACAATAGGTTTGATGACCGAACAGACAGCAAAGTATCATATTTGATATGTCTGAAGATTCATAGTCATCCAGGTAAAGTGATCTGGAAGTTGGGTCATGGCAACAGAAAGAGGACCAGTCTGACTCAACTTCTAGATCACATTTGATACTTGTTCTCATGAAGAAAACTACAACTGCAACCTTTAACACACTTGAAAGAGAACCAGAATTGCATATTAGTCATCCCTCTTAATGTGAACCCTCTTTCATCATACTAAAGCATTTGTAGTTTACCTAATGAGGTCCATGTCTCCAAGCAGGGCCAGGATGTTGGCCAGGATGCTTCTCATGTTCCTGGAGAGAAGAGACGTAAACATGTCGACATAGTCCAGTCCCATTTGTCCTCCGATCACACGATCCAAAAGATGATTCTCTGCGACTTTTGTAACAATGCTCCAGTCATACCTGACAAACAGAAAAACAATAGTTTTTAAATGACTTAAACTTTCTGTGTGCATACTCAAACAGAAGTTACCCAGTTAAGTGAGTGCAAGTTCTCTGTTTAGTAAAGTTTGACTGGGTGTAGTACACTAGCTTAACCCTCCTATTGTGTTCCGGGTCAAATCTGACCGATTTGCATGTTTTCCTCTCTAAAAAGTGCAGTAAAATTTAAGCATTTGTTAAGAGGTTCCATGACTTTGTTCACACATGACTTTTGAACACAAAAATTATATTGGAAATATTTTTTTAAAATATGTGGGTTTTATGTAACACTATTAATATAATCCTACCTCTTATTCTTCTGATAGCTCTTGACAAGTTCTTCACACACAGCCCGCTGGAAATTCAGTATAGGCAGGTTGGGGTCACTGTGACTGTGATAGGGGGTCGATGACAATGAATTTGCACCTGTTCTCTTCCTAGGACGATCCACAGGAGTAGAAGCTGCCAACACCGGGCGACTAGAGTTCGTTCGTTGATATTTTAAAGGAGAATTATTTGGTGATATTGTCTTTTCTTGCCGTGTAGCAGAAACCAGCAATGCTGCTATGGGTTTTCCCTGCATGTGGTCATCCTCCTCATCCCCCTGGTGATCATAAATCTGACTGTTTTGTAGAGATAGGTATCCACTGTCCTCAAACCCTGAATCCAGAGTAAATATGCATATGCATTTAAAGCTGCTGTGACTCAGACTTTGGGATGAATTTGCTGAATTATATTTATTAGGATTAGGATTGGCACAATCCCAAACTTCAAAATGCTCCAAAATGTGTT
>OMLM01001834.1:85258-108340 GCA_900302695.1 Helostoma temminkii | reverse complement strand
AGGACGATCCACAGGAGTAGAAGCTGCCAACACCGGGCGACTAGAGTTCGTTCGTTGATATTTTAAAGGAGAATTATTTGGTGATATTGTCTTTTCTTGCCGTGTAGCAGAAACCAGCAATGCTGCTATGGGTTTTCCCTGCATGTGGTCATCCTCCTCATCCCCCTGGTGATCATAAATCTGACTGTTTTGTAGAGATAGGTATCCACTGTCCTCAAACCCTGAATCCAGAGTCCTATCATGCTCTCTGTTTGCACTATTTTCCTTGTTGTGGACTGCTCTGGTGTTGTCATTGTGAGAGAACAACACTGTGGTCACCTCTGCTGGGAGACACTGTGGTTTGATGGGGGTGGGGAATTTCACCGGGGAAGCTTTGGGGTGAATCGCCATGGAGTCTGCAGTAGAGGTTTTCTCCATGTCGTCGTTCCTAGCAGCTTCGTATCGAGGGCATTTCATGATTCCTTTCTTACAATGAAGTTTGCCCACTGTGCAGTAAGCAGGCTTCTGGATAAAAGAGATAAATCAAGAAATTATTATGTTTTACATACTAAATGTGACTGAAACAACATGGCTGTCTTCGCGCACTCTTAATTGCAGTTATTTCTAGAATAACATTAATTGCATGACATGAGGAGAGATATACCATAACTATATCTTCAGCTTACGCTTACTTTAAGTCTTGAATATGGTTTCACGACATATTTTTCTAAAGAAATAGTTGATTTTGGCGCGATGCAAATTTGGCGGAAAGGAAGCAGTGACATGAAGACGCATATGCGACTTTGCAGTCAATAAAAGCATGAGTTGGTGTGTTGGTGTTTTTAAAAAAGCCTTGAAATAAACGCAAATTAGTGTCTGCTTTCATGCATTATGAAGGGTGGATGTTCTTAGACAGATAACGTTAACCTCAGTAGCGTTAAACGGCCTGCATTTTCGCGCGTAGTGGGATGTTTGCTAGCAAGAAGCAAACTTAAAGTTACCCTTTGCAACCACATAACTCAAACTATCAGTACTATATAGTATTAAAATATGTATGATTGAGTTTTGGCTCACTATTTGGCATTTTACTGGCCGATCTTATCACCAACCTCACTAACGGAGCTAGCCCCCCGACTAGCTAACGTCGCTGACACACCATCGTAACTAGATTAATATCACTAATTCTCGACCTGAAAAGTATAAAGTGGAGTCTCCTACCTTATATGTTTGTTGATATCGTTATCCAGAGCCAAGTCTTGTTTCCCTCCTTTAACTCTCTGTGCTAACTTAACGTTGCAGCTCTACCAGCATTAAATGCTCTATACCAGAAAATCCGCCAGTTCTTCTTCTTATTTGAATTTCGTGGGCTTGAGGCGCAAACCAATCACAGCGAACCGCTCGTGTGTCTCTTTAACATCGCCAACCAATGGGAACAGAGGGTTCAATTCAATTGGCGTAGTGACGTCAGTGCGCACTCGACGTGATCCCTCCCGACGCGACGCGCTTACCTATTGTAGGTCACATTGCTTATAGCCTCAATAAACTAGGTCATATGTACAGTACTACAGTATTTGAAACTTTAAAACCTCTGCCGAGTTTATTAATACATTACATAATAACGCAAGAAAGAATATTTTAAAGATAGTGCTCAGTAAAGATTTTAAAAAAAGCTAAAATATTTTAATGGGCTAATATTAAGAGGGGAGTTTGGCAACTTTTAGATAGCTAGTGTATATTTGACAGTTCAAATACTCATTAGCATTATGTCTCCTTGTGTTGTTGCAAATGTTACATTTCTAAATTAAAGATGAGGAAAATGCAAACATACTGCCTCAGCTTCTTTAAGACTCTGAAAAGGCTGAAAGATACACACTAACAAAGTTGCTGTGATGCACATGATAAAGAACAGCCCTAAGTCGCACATAATCATATGATGCGTAACACAGCATTTTCCATATAGTCCTTTATCAGGTTGTATCACACTGGTATGGCAGTAACTGTGATAATTTTGTAATGTAATTCTCTCTCTCTGTCATGTCAGGAATTTCACTTGGCTCCTTACGAAAAAGATCTAAAAACTAGTCATTCACAGGGCCGTTTACTTCACACACCCCTGCTAGGAATGTGTGAAGTAGCTCTTTCACTGAAACCAAACAGTGCTGTCGTGGGGGGATGTGGTTCCTAATTTACTTCACTTTGAACATTTCACTTGAATTTAACATGGCTTATTGCACATTACATTCAAAATGAGGTGCATGCTGCAATTCTTCACCTGTTGTGAACTTTATAAGTACAGCACAATGAAATAAGGAGACAAAAAAGTGAAAAGGAAATGTATGAGTGAATTGAGGGGGCTGTGTGGGCATCTGATGGGTAGTTTCTTTGCATATTAAGGTGGAAAATGCTAACTAAATGATGATCCCAGTGCCAGTCCTGTTTTACATTCAAAGTCCACTTTGCAAGTTTGCACAGTTAGAGTTTGCTACAAGAAAACAAAGCAGGCAACTGACCCTAAAAGCCCTAGGTTCACTACCTAATTCATTTAACATATTCACAAGTTTCACAAAATATCAACTGAAAATCTAAAGCTCTCACAATCTGCATGCATTTATCCAGAGGTCCTATATTGCAGAGGGCCCTGAATAAATTATATTATTTATTTACACTGCAATGCACATAGAGAAAGTTTTTATTCAAAATACCTAATAGATATACAACACATTTATGACAGGTAGTACAGGTTGTTGTTGAAATATACCAGATAGACTAGAACAATTATCGACAATAATAAATAACAATACAATCAATTGAATTTCAGTGTTTTTTAATCAAAACTACTGAAACAATGCCAAATATTTAATTATTTGTTTGTTGTGTCTTTGTCACATACCAGTGTAAACTAAATATTTTGGAGTATTTACAATTTTGGCTGAACAAAACATTTTTTTCCAGCTTTACAAAGATGTGATGGAAATTTTGTCAATTGTGTTGTTTTGAGATTTCACACACTAAATGATTACACTTAACATTCACCTATATGTATACTGTCTCTGAGTGGACTTTTAATGTTACTGAAAAGTGATATAAATATGGGTGCAAATATTTTTTAGCCTGCCAGTATTTTGTTTGCAGAAGAAGAAGATCTTCCATAGAGAAAATAGACAGTGGAGAGAGAAGAAATAGTTAATAGTCTTACAAACCATGAAGTGGTAGGGACAGATAAAAACTTTTTACTGTGATGTGGTGGACATGACAGAAAGTCGGTATGTAGCTTCCTAAAGGAATGTTAAATATGAGAAGCTTTCATGTGATGATGCAGGGGAGCAGAGCCTCCAGAAGATGGCGACAATGCAACTTCTAGCTGCGGAAAAAAATACTAGAAGAAGAAGTTTTCCCGGTGCGCATGTGTAACAATTCAATATGTCTGCGCCCTTCTGCAAGGTAGTAAAAGAAAGTTAATTGTATATGCTAAAAGTCTGTTGTTAGACATTTGTGAATAAAATCTGGTTCTTTATATCCACACCGATGTGGATAAACTTAGCGGAGGCATTCGACCGTTTGTTGTATTTCCCTCGAAGATAAGGTTTAGTATTGGCTATCCTGGCAGTTGTTCACATCATCGAGTGTTTTTACTACGTGTTAACTTTAAATTTAACTCACAATTTATTGCATCACATGCGCGCCGAAGACAAGATTGCCTTTGTTTGATACAGAAAATATAATAACATGAACATTTATCGCATTATCTATTTTGTTATGAATAAACAAATACAAAATCATCAGATGTTTCAGTGACGTTTGGTGGAACCTGCGTATACCATGGCCTACAGAAGAGCTGCAAACCTTCTTTCTAGAGGAAATGAGGCTGTCCTCAGTCTGTGCACACTTCGTTGTCAAAACTCATCAAACGTCATAGACCAAACTGTTAGATTTTATGTTCACGGTGGCAGAACTACAAGAACTTTTCACACGGGCTCACCATTGATGGTGGCCAAGTTACTGTCAGTGGATGAACTTTTTGCTAGGAGGTCCCTGCAGGAATACCTGAAGAAGATCGAGACAGAATATAGTGAATATTTAAGAGTTGTTAACACGAGTGCAACAGAAGAGCACTGCAATGACGACCAGCTGAGGACAAAGAGGACCAAACTGTCCCTGCTGACTCCTCTCATCCAGGCCATCCAAGAGCTGGACGCCAAACTCAATGAGAGTCAGGAGACTGAGATGCTCCTGAAAGGTAAGACAGCTGTGTTGCTGCCTGTAAAGGACAAGGATTGTTTGTTGTTTTGTTTGATCAAACTCTAACCTCTCCACCATTGAGTTTACAATATTTGACAAAGAAAAAGCAGAAAATGTAGGTAAAGAAACTATAATCTGTAATTGTATGCCATTGTTTCACTATTTGTGGTTGAAATATTTCATTATTTGTCTACCAGTCAGTTACTGGATTCATGTCCACATATTGAACAATCTTAGTTTACTATGTACTTTTGTTTTTCCTCAAAGATGAAGATCCTGCCCTGCGAGAACTGGCGCAAATAGAAAGAGAAGGCTGTTTGCAAGACATTCAGGATCTCAGACAAAAGGTGGAACTGTAATATTTAATTCCCAGGTCATTGTGACAAGCTGCTGCAGTATACAGTAACTGAACATAATGGCTTAATTCTTTTAATTAAACAATTTTCCTTTTGACCAGATCATGAATCTCTTGATACCAGAGGAAGAGGCAGATCTAAGTGACCTTGTCTTGGAAGTCACTGCTGGTGTTGGGGGTCAGGAGGCAATGCTGTTCACTGCAGAGGTCTTAAACACTTATTTATTAGTCTTTCAAACCTTTATTCTTAGGTTAACAGATTTTAAAAAAATTCTACCTGAACAAGTAGTGGTTTATTTTTAGTTACACCTGTACGTACAGACCACAAGAAGTTCCCTGAGGTACAGAAATACCATTTATTTTTACATGAGAACAACATTTACTCATATCATCTCTTCTCATTTGAAGGTGTTTGATATGTACCAGGGTTTTGCTCAGCATCATGGTTGGTCCTTCGACATCCTGGAGCACATAAAAAGCGAGTTAGGTCAGTTGACACAAACACCTGTAATGAGCCGAATAAAAAGTTACTGTACATGTAGTTTTTCACATTCATTATACTGTGCTAGCAATGTCACTGGTTTATGTCGTAAAACCCTGACAAATAAAAATGAAACTGGCTCAGCTTTTAGGCTACCAGATCTTAGTTGTAAAGACAATATATTTATAGTTAAAATCACCAGTGTTATAAATAACTGATATAATAAATAAAATAATAATAATATTTAAGTCACATTCTAGTATTGGTAATTATTGCTAACTTATAACCAGGTGGACTACGTCATGCCTCGGCCAGCATAAGTGGGAATCAGAGCTACAAAAGGATGAAGTTTGAGGCTGGAGTTCATCGTGTTCAAAGGGTTCCCAAGACTGAAAGACAGAGTCGAATGCACACTAGCACCATGACTGTGGCTGTACTGCCACAACCCACCGAGGTATGACTTCACAAGATAAATTGATGGCGCAAAGAGTGCGTTTCCATATGTTAAAACAAACACAGAGTAAAATGGCAATTTAAGAGCATTTTTGAATTTCAGAGAAAGATAACTTGTGATGAAACAGAGAAATTCCTCCAAAATTTGTGACTTTAATGGCTGTTCTTGCTAAATTTAATATCAAAATACCAAACTTTTTTTTTTTTTTTTTTCACAAGAGAAATGTATTTTATTTTGGCGTGACTTAGTAGAGTTTTAACCATTTGTTCTGATTTTAGTGCCTGTCTTAATCCGTCCAAATTTTTATTGATTTCCAACAAAAATTTTAGGTAGGATTGATAATAGCAGTTTTTGATTTTATAAATCTTACTGCTACTGCATACTGTTAATTTACATCTAAGTAAAATTTGTTTGTGTTCTTGTTAGATCTCTTTCACAATAAACCCTAAGGACCTGAGAATAGATACTAAGAGGGCAAGTGGAGCTGGAGGCCAGCATGTCAACACCACAGACAGTGCTGTTAGAATAGTCCATCTGCCTACAGGTAAAAACATGGCGTGCTAATAAATAATAAACACAATACACTTTGGTAGTTACTGTTTTCAACTTTTATTTCTGGAAAGTATTCACAGCTCTTTTTCACATTTTGTAATATTAGAGCTTTATTCCAAAATGAATTCATTGTTTTCCTTAAAATTCTACAAACAATACCTCATAATGACAACGTGAAAAAAAATGTGTTTGAAATTTATTAAAAATAAAAACCGAAAAGAAAAACCACATGTACATAAGTATTCAGTTGGCACAGCTATTTTGAGGCAGGTTTCCTCTTCACTTGCTATTCAGGCCAAAGAATTCAATCTTTGTTTCATCAGACCTGAGAATCTGGTCTGGCCACCAGAGTGACCATCGGGTTCTTGGTCACCCCCCTGACTAAGGCCCTCCTCCCCCGATCGCCCAGTTTGGCCGACAGCCCACTCTAGGAAGAGTCCTGGTGGTTCTAAACTTCTTCCATTTATGGATGATGGAGGCCACTGTCCTCACTGGGACCTTCAGTGTTACAGAATTTTTTCTGTACCCTTCTCCAGATCTGTGCCTCAGTGCAATCCTGTCTCGGAGGTCTACAGACAATTCCTTGGACTTCATGGTTTGTGTTGTTCTCTGACATGCAATGTTAACTGTGGGACCTTATGTAGACAGGTGTGTGCCTTTCCAAATCATGTCCAATCAACTGAACGTACTACAGATGGACTCCAAAGGAATTGTTGAAACATCTCAAGGATAATCAGTGGAAACAAAATGCACCTGAGCTCAATTTGAGTGTCATGGCACAGGCTGTGAATACTTAAAAACATGTGATTTCTTTTGTTTTTATTTTTAATACATTTGCAAACATAAAGTAGACATTTTAAGTAAAGCAATACTTAAGTACTCAGAGTTGTACTTAGTTAAACGTAGCTTCCACCACTGAATACTCGTGTGTGTTGCTTAGGTGTGGTCGCCGAATGCCAGCAGGAACGGTCCCAGCTGAAGAACAGGGAAAAGGCCATGAAGGCTCTGAGAGCAAAATTGTACAGCATGAAGCTGGAGGAGGAGACCAGTAAACGCTACAACCAACGTAAAATACAGGTGGGACACAGCAAGATGCATATCAGGCAATTGATATGGAGCCATTTAAATATAATATGGTAACAAGTAACAAGATGGTTTCCTTCCAAAATCTTTAAAAAGTGAAAAAATGCAATTAACCAGGCAAACAAGTAAAGTAAAACATTATAAAAAAGATGCACAGTATTTGATTGTTCTACTTCAGTACATTACATTTTTTTCTCCTGCTCCAGATTGGAACCAAGGCCAGATCAGAGAAGATTAGAACTTATAACTTTGCCCAGGATCGAATAACTGACCACCGGATTGGCTTCACTGTACATGATGTCAAGAGCTTTCTACTGGGAGAGGATCTGTTGGACGAGATGAACTCCTTGCTGCAGGAGTTTTCCAACCAAGAGACTCTAATGGAACTGCTTGGAGAAGACAACCAGGAGGGATCCTGAGACTTCATGTTTCTGCTGCCAATCCAGAGTTGGAATATGTTCATTTATTTAAATATGTACTCGCATATAGAAATATGGATAGCAGTGCTTGTAAACTATATGCACAATGGGGGTTATAAATCCGTGTCAACACAAATATGTTACTGGATAATAAAATAATTCAATTATGGACTGGTTTTGGTTTGATTGGTTAAGTAATGAGGTTCAGTACAGTTGCAGGGACTTGTAATTTAACCTAAAAAATAAACTTGTCAGAGTTAACAGGTGGACACACTAGTAAATGGACACGGTCAGTATCATATTTCTAGTCAGTACTGATAAATCAGACCATAATTTGTCTAGTTAACCAATGATACAATGAAATATAAAACGTCCCAATTACATTAGATTACCCTCGGCCATTCTGTCTAATGGCCTAATGCATTAATTCTATGAAGTAATATAAGGTAAAACCTACACATAATGACTAATATTGATACTCTACGTACACTTCACATCTAATGTTTTCATACTTGAGTAGAACTTTTACTTGTAAATGACTGTTTTTACATTGTGGTTACAGATACTTTTACTAATGTAAATTAGTAGAGTACTTCTCTAACCACTGCTAGAAACATTTATTCAGCAGCATCCTCTTAGTGTCAATTTATCATGATCATAAACACTTCTCAAGTTGTATTTCTTCTATGTACTTACAGTTGTATAAAACATTGTGAAACTCCTGGGGAGAATTGTGCATTTTTTTCATTTTTGTTTAGACTCTTTCTTAATCATTTCAAGTTCTGAGATGATCGGCTGCCTGTCACCCACAACAAGGATGTTGGTCAAGTCCAATTTCAGTAGCTTTATGTTTTTATTTAATTAGTAAGTGGTGATATCTTTAGACTCGTATCCTGTTATAGAAGCAGAACACTTTTTAGTTTCACTTTCTTGACTGTCTGCATAGTATTTGCATTTTGCTGAGCGGAATCTTCCTTCTAGCTGTGCGGTTACAGTTATCTACCAAAGCAGTTTTTCCACCTACTTGCAAAGGGGTAGTTAGCTGGGTGCCTGAAAACTGACATGCTTTTAATTAAGCAAAAGACTAATTTCAATGTATTTTCTAATTTTTTAATTAATTAAATAAGTTACTATTATTTCTCTTGACTAATTTTTTGTGCGTTTACACTTACTTCAGTTAGAAATCAACCATCATTTCCCCAAACGTTGTCATTGGTTGGGGCGCTTGGTTTTGGATGAGCACTACATTACCCACAATCCTCAGCGCACCATGGTTGATTAATCAAGTGTGGAGTCATCGAACCACTTCGCTCGCCCACTCTCACTATCCAATTTTCTCCCAACCGTCGCATCCTGCCTTGTAGCTCGAGCGCGACCGTTAGCTAGCTAAGAGGGGAGTCATAATTCATAGGAAATCATGTTTTAATATATTAACAATATGCCATTTTGCTAAGCAGTTCTTTGGGGAAAATGCATTTGCGATTTTCCCGTGCCGCTACGCCCATTAGAAGACAAAAATCCCCTTGTAAAGTCAGCCTTTTCATTTCGACCTCGGTAGCTGAACGGGTGTAGCAAGTCAGTTCGTTCTGACAAACGAGTGGCTCAGTTGTCCAACGCCGCCGCTCCTGCTGCTGGAGGATTTGGACAAAGCCAGTCAGATGTTGGACGGTAAAAATATCCTCGGAACTCACACGTTTTTACACCGGGTTGTGAAACAGAATTATCAAGGCGATCATCTGTCGTGAAAGAGACAGCACTTAGGGGAGGAGTAGGGTCTATTTTGAGAGGACGAGAGTTTGGATCTCGCAGCGAAGGAAGGAGAAGGGGGGGTGCGGAGGAGGAAGACCCGCAGAGAAGGGACACGGGGAGAAAACCCTGATGCCAGTGATGGCAAACGAGCCGATCATCCTAAACGTCTATGATATGGTAAGCAAAAAAAGCAAAACATACTTTTTTAAAACTTGTTTGCTACTCTGTTCAGTCACAATTACACTCGAGTCTTGGCTTATCCAAAACAACAATGCCAAACTCCATTATGAAAAATTGGATTTAATGTACCGGTAGTTATCAGCAAAGGTACAAAAACGAAAGTTAAAGCTTGTTGCTGTTTTAATAATAATGATGAACTACTCTTCAATTCGGCATACACTAACAAGATCAAACTCTGTTAATTTTAACACAGTTTGAACTGCAAGACATTTTTTACCTGTTCTTGTTTTGGAAAAAGTGCATAAACAGGCAGCGAGATGCCTATACAGTACCAAAATAAAACATGAAATAAAATAACAAAGCCAAAGAAGCTCTATAATAAAATCTAAAACTAAAAACTCTAAAACTAAACTGAAACTCTTTTAAACCCACACACATTGTTCTTTATGTAGTCGGTTTCTATTATTGGTGTTAGTTGGTGGGATTGGTGCAAAATGTTCTCACTGGACTTTATAAGCTGCTGTTGACAAAACAGAAAAAGTGACACAAATGAAACATTGACAGTAATCAGTGACCCAAGACGTCAGCTTTTTTTTTAACAGTTTCTTTTTATTACATCCATTCATTTATATCTGTCTGTAAATAAACCCCAGTCATGATTTTAAGTTCACTCTGCACCGAAATAGGAACTTCAAACCAAACTGATGCTGACAATTACTTTAAGTAAAACTGAAAAGGAACATTTTACCCAGTCATCACTTCTGCTTGACTAAATGTCTCATTGTAACCGAATGAGACAGAGGTTGAATTTGAGTCACTATGGTGTCATTGTGCAGTAGTGAGTCAGTGGGGAGGGTGGGCTGGAAATTGACTGATCTGTTGATGAATCATTGATTGATATGGATCCCCTGCAGCAGGCACATCACACTTAAAATGGTAATTGTTTTGTTTGGGATCATAAAACAGACAGGGCCAGTGTGTTTTGGGATAATGCTACAGGAAAACCACAAGTTCCCATAAACGCTTGTTAGGTTTTTGTTCCTCATTGTCTCTCCAAGTGTTTTTGTGTTATTTTCCATTCCTCATGCCTGATTGTATCAGCTGTGTGATCCGTGCATCTCCTGTTTGTCTTCCTCCTCTTGAACATTTTTAACTCTAGATCAGTTTGAAGGCTCCTGTCTTTCTAGATACTTTCCTTCTACTATGGCTATTCTACTGTTTGTTTGTTTATTGCTAATGGTCAACATGTCATAACAGACCTGAGGTCGCAAGAGGGTTTTCTTTATGGATTAGCACTTAGAGCTACTGAGTCATTACACAGAGGACCATGTTTTCATGTGGAATGATGTACAGTATATAGTAGCATAATGTTCTGTGTACCAAGAGGACCTGTGTGTTTCCAACTCGCATTTATCTCCATAATTACTGCAGTTGTTTCAACCTGTCTTCCATACCTTCCTTGCTTCGGTCCCTGGTTTCCTCCCTCATTCTCTTACGTCCTCATGTTTTTCTCCAGACGTGCTGTGCACATTAGTTTCTCCTCAGCAAAGACTGAAGAGCTTTTATCTCTGCCTCACTTCCATTCATGTGAACAGCTGAAGGTTCCCCGACACACTTTTGCACGCAAAGGCCTGCGAGAGCTACACATGTTTATCGAATAGACACTCATGCATAACTTGCTTTTACAGTTAACATCACTTTTGGGGCGTCAGATAATTAGTTCTTTTTTTTTCTAACTTCTACTGTTGTTATCTACAGTAAGGTTGCTAACACTTTTAGATCACATATGAGTATGTGATGGAGAGAATGAGTGAGAATTAATGTGTGCATATTGTCTCCCACTTGTACACATTTTCGTGGTTTGTTTTAATTATGTGTGCAACTGTGGGAACAAAATTTTGATTTATTTGCTGTGGCGGTTTTATGGCTGTGATTCATCCATTCATTCTTCTCCTTTAAACACGTCCTGTGATATTGATTTGGCTGTTCAGACATGAGCACTGTAAGAAATGTCATGGACTGATTTATGACCATTTGACTGGCTGAATTGCTTCATAACTGGCAACTGCATGACTGATGCACTGGCTGTATATTCACTGGCTGACTGGCAGTGCTGACTAGCAAGTGACTGATGAGGTTTAGTCTTTTCATTTTAAGATTTTATTAATTTCATATATAGAATAGTTCAAGGGACTGGATGACCGATTGCTTAAGGACTACCTTTAGTTATTTAGAAACACACAAATCCCAATCCTCACACCCTTTTTTAAAAATTATAATTTGTTGAAATATCAGTGACACTGCATTAACTGATGAGGTCTGTATCTGGAAATAAAGTAAGTAAAAAAGTAAGTGACGGGCAGTGGAAATTGTGTTATCATAAATCAAGACATAACAAGATTTGAGAGACCTCATCAGTTGATGCAGTGTCACTCAGTTTGTTTATAGCTGCTAGCACTGGTCCACCAGTACCACCTCCTCCACAGTAACCCAGGCTTCCAGTGATTGATCTTTTAAGATGAAGAAATGTTTTTTTTTTGAGGTAAGCAAAATGTCGTAATTATATTTCATAACAAAGTGTGTTAACGTGACCAAAATATCACTGTCTTTCATTGCTGCCCTAGAATGCTGACTACCATGACCCTGAATCTGATGATTCATGGATCACCATCAGGTAGCAATTCATTGTTAGCACTAATTAGCACACGCCTTTTCTTTGACAGAGAAGAATTTCTTGTCCTTCACCTCCCAAATGGCAGCACCATGGAAACACTGGAAAACTATATCTGTTTGTGCTTTTGTAATCTTTCACCTTGGTGTAAGCATAATGGCAGGGACTCCAAAGTGAAGGACTAGCGACTAAAATACTGCAGTGGGTGCTGTATAAGTGCCCAAAAGCAGCAGTTTGTTCTCACATCTTTGTTTTTTTTCTGTTCATATGGGATCTAAATATTTGTCTGTGCAAATCATTTGACTGAAATATGTCCATTACCTAATTCATTAATGGGCTAATTGTTACACTCTATGCAGTTCCTGTACTGTTGACCCCTGGACTGGAAACTGTAAGGATCAAATAATGGCTAATAGGGTGATACACACTACAGGATCCCCAAAGCTAACAGTGAAAATGAGTGCTAACTGAAGTGCTGCTGGTTGTGACTGATGAAAAGGCAAATTTCCTTTACATCTGAGGATCAATAGCATCACGTGACTTTCAGGAATATCTTTGCTGACATGAGTACAGTTGCCCCTCACTTTTGCTTCTTTCACAATTCTGTCTGGTCTTCCCCACTGTGCTGCTCCCATCTCTGCTAAGTGGATTTCCTGGCCATCTCTGAGTGTTTTAGTACGAAGCTCTAATGAGACAGCATTATCTGCACACCACCTGTCTGCCTGCCAGCCAGTACTGTGTATCTGCGTGTGTGTGTGTGTGTGTGTGCGCGCTAGTGAATGTGTCAGTATATTAGGTTTAACAGCATCAGGTAGCCAGACACTCAGCAGATCAGGTTGTGTTATTCTGTGTTGGCTGCAGAGCTTCAGTGTGGATACTGCTCTGGATCAAATTGAGACAGGCAGTAATCATGTTTTCTGTTCTTCTTCTGTATTGTTTACTTTATGAAGTAGCTTGTGCCAAGACAAAAGAAATGCATTAACAAGCAGCAGTGCTGTTTCCACGACTCAAACTGTGTTGTAACTTGAGTTAGCCTGAAAGAGAGGTGAATTCAATTTCCTTAAAAATGACCTTTGAACATTTTAACATCTATAAATTAAGATTTTGAAAATGTTTCTTGCCCAATGTAGACAAAGAACAAGTTATATATTTTTGTAATTGAATCAACATGTCATTATAAGTTTATTATTTTTTTAGATGCATAAAAGGATTATTATGAGAATCTACTATCAGGGAAAATCAAACATTAATTTCTTTACTGTTTTTGTGCATTGCTGAAAATGCCTTTTTTTCTATATGTGGCTATATGTTGGCTAAGAAATAGATTTACTACCAGAGCAGAGCACACTTTAGTGCAGGCACAGAAAAAATGTACTAGTGCTGATCTTGTGGCTGGCAGCAGCTTCCTTCCCTGAATTAGTGTTTTTCATTTTGGTTTGTTTGGGGTTTCAAAGCAGCGATGCACATTCTAAACCTAAAGACATTATACATCTCCGTGTTAATTATATAGTTTAATGCTCTTGTAATCCTCCACAGAGAAAAATTATAGCACAGAAATGCAGCTTTCTCTCTGTCTCTCCCTCATTAATCCATTCATGAACACATATTTACTGTCGTTCTTTGCACTCACTCAGCTTGTTGTCAGTGCTGTGGAGGAGGCAGGTTTTAACGAGCTATGAAGTAAGGAGGGCTAAGATAAGACTCTTATTTCACCACTGAGGGGGAGGAGGACAGGAGGGTTTAGTGTCCCAGACTTTGTTGCTCCTGTGAAATGAGCTTACTTACTTTTGTCTTACTTAAAATATTTTTCACCACAAACACAGAGATACTGCATGAAGTGCCCACACTGTGGCAGTGGCTTTTTCAGTTACATGTTTGTGCATTTAATTGATACTCTACTCAGAAGGATTCAGAGCAGAATAGGCTTATGATCGTGCTTACGTACAAGTCATCAATGGAGTTGTGGCTTTTGGAGTCTCTGGTAGCCATGTTTTTTTTCCTCCCTGGGGTGGAGAATTAAAATTATGAGTGCGAGACATTGGGCTTAAATGTTACGCAACAATAAAGCCATCCAGGTTCCTTCTTATGTGGTCTTTAATTTTACATTTATTGCATTTGTTGTTCAGACTTACATAAATGCATTTATCTGAGAAATTAAGTCCGTTTTCAATTTTTTTCCTCTTCCTTGCTGAAGAGGATCATAAGGATGATGACACTGAGCACAGCACTGAGCTTTACCCACTTTAATTAACTCCAATCCATGTTTGTTATGCTCATTAAGGTTATTTGCAAGCACAAGTCAGATAAGTGACACTTAACATGGTCATGTTAAGCAAAATTAACTATTTTATGTTTGTATTTCATTTAATTTGTCACAATATTAATTCTGGTTTTGCAAACTTTAGAAACTTTTAGAAGCTATTTTTTTCCCTCTGCTCTTATTACTAACCATATACAGTAAATGCCATTTATAAAGGCACAGGTCCACTCACTCTTTGCTAGGACTGACATAGTGCAAGTGTTTGACACTGCCGTCGCCATTCAAGATGAACTTTATTGATCCATGCTGTCAAGTCTAACAGCAGCAGAACAGATCACAAATGAGTGACAGAAAAGTGCTGGGACAGCATCTACATACAAATAAAACAGGTAAACCTCCTGTTTTTTTAGTGTAATACCATCATACAATTATCCAGTTGGCTTACAACTAAAAACTCAGACATTTTATTGGTATCATTTGTAATTTTTTTTATTTCTGTTTAGAATTTTAAGTGTAAGAAGTTTTACACGGTTGCTAGTTTTCCTCTAATCAAAAGACCTTTGTGCGGTGTTTACTTAGCAGTTTCCAGCATGAAGCATTAAGACTCTTTTGAATCAAAATTATTAAATGTTATTTTTTATGCAAACTAACGTATTGCAGAGTTACTGTCCATCTGGAGATGTCGGCTGATGCTCCCTACTACATCCTCTCTGATTAAAGACCTTTCTCACACAAATGAACTCTGCCCAGCAACTTCCTGCCCAATCATCTTGAACACTGCTCAAAAGACAGACAGTAATGTCTGGGATCAATGCTGCTGCACTTATTGATTTTGTGTACCCTTTCTTGTGTTTGTACATGGGCTTGTCCTGTATTGCCTGTGTATGTAACAGATCTTGTGTAAACATCCACAGGTCCGCAAATCTCATTTCAGACAGCTAGGACAATGGAGTGTGTTTAGTGTTAAGAATTATTGGAAGAGAAGAAGATATGGTTAATCGCTTTTGTGATTTGTGATCTTTTTCTGTGTTAGGTGTATTTTCAGTGATTCCAGAGTAGCATGTAAGGATTTCATATTTGACCATGCTCCTCTGCTGAGTTACAACGGTGACCCATTCAGCAATAAAGTTTGTATTACAGCATTTATGGTCAGTTTGGCACAGCAAGCCATCGTGGGATTTTAAGTATGAGCCAAGCATGGATCTTTCCTCTTGAGCTACCATCTGTGGTGTAATTGCAGTGATCTAGTGGTTTCCAAGCAAAGATTACACCATACATTTAAGATGGTAATAAGATGATAATAAGAGTGATAATCATTTAAATTATATCTGTTTAGTAGTTTAGTAGAATTGGTTTCTCCCCTTCTTTCCATGATTGTTTAAAATTGCTGTGTCTTTCACTGTTCATTTCTATATACTGTAGTGTGGCAGTTATCAAAAAGAAACCAAAATATTTTCTGCCACTTTGCTGTTGACTGTAACTTGTCTGCTCTTTTTTTATTTCTTTATTGCACTGTGGAATAATTTTATTCCCCTGTTGACCTAGACCAACAAATAGCCTTGACAGATGGTTTATTGCAAACATATTGGTGTCATACACCATAGTGGGTTAGTCAACATTTAGAAATAACAGTACAAAAATGGCAAGTATGAATTGAGGTAATGTATGAAAGGTCTCACTGTGATAGAAATTATTTTTCAGACTATGTTACTGTTGACCATAGAAAGGCAGACAAGTGTCAGTTTGTCAAAAAAGAGAGAAATAATACATTTTTTGATTTTATAAAGGCATCATCTGCAAAAAACAAACATAAAGAAATCTATTGTATTGTCATTATCAGATTATTCAGCTAAGACACACAAAACACTTGAAGAATAGAAGAAAAGAATAGTAAACAACAACCAAAAGAGACACTAAATAACTACATAGAAAAGCTAAATGACTGCAGTGCTTTACTATATAACAGAAGTGTTTTGTGCCTGTCAGTATGGGTGTCTTGCTTCTACTGTGTAAGACTTAAAGAATACAATTCTTGGGCAATCAAAAGTGTAAAAAAATATGTGCTTTGATTGGCATCAAACCATTTCAGCATCATACTCTATATTTTGTTCAACGTATACATAATTACAGAAGATATCAGATTATTGATATTGTTTTTCCATCTTTTTCTCATTTTGCATCTGTCTCTTTCTATCTTCAGTACTGGATCAATGAGTTCACCAGCTCTCTGGGCATTGGAGTGTTTCACTCAGGGATTGAGATCTATGGAAGAGGTAAGATGACCCAGAAATACGACACCATATATCAGGTCAGCCACCTGAGGGTGGTGTTTCAGAAAGGATGCTTTTTTTATACTCCTAATAAATGCTTTACCGTGTTCCCGTCCAGATATGTCTCACTAAAAATGTTATTTGTTAAAGAGAGACTTTTGTGTAAGAACACTATGTCAAATGTGTTTTTATGTTGTATGTGCATAGAGTTTGCCTATGGCGGACACCCGTACCCGTTCTCAGGGATCTTCGAGATTACACCAGGCGATGCAACCGAGCTGGGCGAGACCTTTAAGTTCAAGTAAGTGCAAGATTGTTGGTATTTATATACACGTAATAGAGTAAACTCATAGTTCATTTTTGGAAAAAGCAATGAAGTGTACTTTTGATTTAATGTCTCTATAATTAGTTTTGCCAGAAAAATGTGATAGATGTGCATAACTGGCTTCTCCTGTGCTATGCTGTTCTCAACTATTGGAGATGTAAAGTGACAAGATGCCTATAATGATCTGTTTATGTTGTGAGGATTTCATTAAACTCTACAGTTAATTTAAAGGCTTTGGGTGTTGTAGTAGATTATAGTATAGTGCAGAGCTGCAACAAATGGTTATTTTCATTATCAGGTGTGAAAGAACAAGCTGCATTATATTTAGGCCTGTTAAAGGCGTAGAGCTGCAGAATTTACAGCGCAAATAAATGTGAGACACTCAAGTGCAGTTTTTGTCTGAAAAAAGTTCAGTTTTATTGGTGAGATGATGTTTTGGTGCCTGGTGAGCACACCCAGTCAGTTTAATGCAGGAATCAGCTCCGGATATCTGTGTGTCCTTCTACCCAGAGCTACTGTGCTGCTGTGTATTACTTCTGCTCTAGTTGATTTGCCCTGTGGACTTAGACACACTTGGACAGGCACACTTGCTGTCTTCATTCACTAGTCCACTAGACCATAAGTATGGATCACTGAAGGCAGATGCAGACTTATCATGCACTACATCACACCCTTTCCAAATCCAGAGCTCCTTCAGTCTCAGATTCATAACGCTCTGTATGTCTAACACCAGTGAAAAACATAGGATCAAGATATTCTTTCCCTCAAATTTTAAAGACACCAGACAGACGAACGTACATGAAAAGCTGCAACACCTGTCAAATGAGTAATAGCATTCCTCTACAGACTCACTGGAGTTTGTGTTTACTTCTGGTTTGCACACATTAGCATGCTAGCATGTCAAACTAAGATGTTGATCATGGTAAACATTATACCTTCATACTTAGTAATCCAGAACCGGCTAATGACTCAGTTGTGGCACTTGAGATTCTAAAATAGTTAGAATATAAAATATGTTGTTATAGCTGTGAACAGTGTGTCATCAGAGCATCGCTGTACTGTGACAGTGATAAAGAAGAAATGGTTTGACATGAGGTTAGAGGAATTTGGATTCCAAAATCATTTGCAAATGACTCACATGACAAGTTTAGACCACTTGTGAATTTAGTCAAGTGTGAATAGTTGTGTAGAAATAAATGGGTTTGTGTGAGTCATCTCACACTAGGCCCCTTAATTGTGCGAAAGAGGTTTAAAGAAAATGTTCGTAGGTCATTTTTGAGATGAGGAAACATATTTAGTAACACCTGTATGCTCACCTTCTCCTCACATCTCTGTAGAGAAGCCATAGTCCTGGGCAGCACAGACTTTACAGAAGAGGATGTGGAGCGGATTGTGGAGGAGATGGGGAAGGAGTACAAAGGCAACGCCTACCACCTCATGCACAAGAACTGCAACCACTTCTCCTCGGCATTGTCAGAGGTACACACACACAAATACGGTCTGCTACAAGTTCAGCTGAATTTCTCCGACGAGGTGTAAACAATAACTTAAATATAAAGTGTAACCTAGCACATATCAATTGTGTCTGTCCTGTGTGTGTGTTTGTGTGTGTGGGAGTGTGTGTGTGTGTTACTTTCAATCGGCTTATCCTGGTGTGACTAATGAGCGGGGAATCTAACAGCTAGCATCTAGCACTGAGATGGGGATTAGGACACACTGATACAAGCCTAGACATGCAGAGCCAGCTGGCACACACACACACAAACACACACATACGCACACAAATACACTGATGTACATCCCACACATGAAGATAGAGAAACACAATTTATAATGAAAATATTGAGACATCGTCAATATAATACACAAATTCAAACACACATGTACATCGTCAAATACAGAGAGACACACATATACAGGTAACCGTTGCAAGACGGCCTTGTCCTCAGGACTTGATTGTCATGTTCACTGTAACCTCATTAACATGGGGTTGTTATAAGAGGATAATTAATTAATTAATACTCCAGAGAGAATGTTTGATGTGCACGACTATGATGTGTGTCCTTGTTTTGAAAAGCAAGTCAACTTACTGTTGCTGAGAACAGTACCGTTAATGTGACAGATGGGCATGAAAGCACTACTAAACACAAGAATTAAGGAGATTTTTGTGCAGACAGAGCATTTAGATGAAAGGAATGACGTCATTCTGGGCATAAAAGGAGTTTTTATCCAAAATATCTTTTCAGAATTATCAAAAAAACTTGCAAACAAATGCATGCCATGTAAAAGGTAAAAAAAGTGCAATACTTGCATAGCTTGTTTGTATATGGAAAGGAGTTTTTCTGGGGGAAAAAACATGACTATTACAAGTTAAATACTGAATTTTTATAGGTTTTTTTACTACACCAGGCAATTTTATGGATTGGCTTCTGTTGAAGTTATGCGTATATGTGAGATTATCTGTGTAGAAATGGTACAGAGCAAACTTCAGAGATTTACATATTAGAGAGCCAGAGTTTCATCCTGTCAAAACACATTTCTCTCTGAAAGAGGGGAATTTCTTTTACTGGAAAACAACAACAACTGTTGCAGCATAAACATAAAAAATAGGACTAAATGAATCTGAAAAGATACAAGTAAATACATAAACAAGTAAATATTACAATATTTTACTATGAAATGCAATGGAGTATATCATATGGCACCATCACACATTAATACAGAGCTTTGTAAGACAATTTTATGGTTGAAAGCAAAATGTCTCCTAGTGCATCTTAAAAAACAGCAGTCAGCAGCTTTGGTAAATGTTCTGATAAAAGCACAATTAAATCTTTAACTGGGAAATGCTTTCAGTTTCTTGGAGCCACTTGTTCAATGTGCTGTAAGAGAAAGAGGCGAGACAGAAATCCTCCAACCACACCTATTCATGTGTGGTTAGTTGCAATAGACAGATAACTTTTATGCTGTTATGGCACATTTTATATTTCTTTCTGGATTGCCCCTGCGTCCTAGGATGTTTATGTTTCTTTAAAACATAGAAAGTCAGGAAATGTAATACAATTCCTTGTAAGTTTCCAACTTGGGTCACCTCACAAGAATGCAGGATGTATTTTCCAGATAAGCAGTCATTGTTTTAGATTTTGTACTGCACTACAAGTTCGGCTAAAGCTAAAAAGACTATGATTACCCTCACAGATGTTTTCTGACTTAGAATATTTACAAAGCAGAAACAAGTACATTTTGTAGATCATCAAAGCATTTTGGCTTAGTGAGGAAGGAAACTGTAAACTGTCCTTCTACAGTATATCAGTTATGTTACCCCTCCATGATATTGTTATTCAACCTGTGGACTTTAGCCCAAATGTCATCTTGAGAAAGGTTATAGGATATATTTACCTGCAAAATGACTTAGTTATTAAAATTGTTATTTTCTTTTAGTCCAAACCAATCAAACAAAACAGCTTGACTAATCAACCACCGTTGCACCTCTAAGTATAATATTATAAGCTTGTGACAGATCATTTAAAACCTATAATGACCTTTCTCTCTCTCTCTTTCTCTCTCTCTCGTCATTCTCCTCTCCTCCTGTCATTCTCCCTCCTCAGATTCTGTGTGGCAGGGAGATTCCCCGCTGGGTTAACCGTCTGGCCTACTTCAGCTCCTGCGTGCCATTCCTTCAGAGCTGCCTGCCCAAAGAGTGGCTGACCCCTGCTGCCTTACAGTCGAGCGTTAGCCAGGAGCTTCATGGAGGAGGAGAGTTGGAGGAGGCAGAGGATGCAGCTGCTACAGCCTCACTGGCTTCCTTGTCGCCCTGCTCCCCCTCATGTTCGTCCAGCCCCTCCTCTGTGCCTCGTCATTCTCGCCACCAGCCCCGCCGATAGAGCCTGAGAGGTCTGCTAGGAACTTGGGGCCAGACTGGCTGTCAGGTAACAGACTACCTGCAGCAGCCGATGAGTCCAGCTACAGCCAAATGTCCTGTCAGACTGACTTCAAACAAGGCACTGAACTGCTACCTGCTCTGGCTAAGCAAGTCAGCCAAATTCCTGCAATGATCCAGAGCAGTGGAAGGTTGTTGGTTTTTTTTTTTCTCAAACGGGGAAGAAACTGTTGCTGCTGACAAGGCCAGGATCATCTCTCAGTGAACATGGCAGATAGATTATAACATTTCATTTAAAATCCCAACCGTGTCCCCTCAAGTCTTTCATTAGTTTACCAGCCAAATTTCAGTGCAGAACGGAAGCAAGCCTGACTGTTTGCCAACCCAAGTGTTCCATGATTTAGGAAAATTTACCAGCCGCATCCAGATTTTACCACCAGTTATTTGGTGAATGGTGCTAATCCCTGTATTTCTGTCATGGGAACCAAAGCTGCTTTCACACGTGCACTCCGGACTGTCTTTGGGCGATCAGGTCCAGAGTATACACAGAGTTGCACTTTCACAAAAGCAGCACCCACCCAAACACACACCGTACGAAATGCATTCTCACATCGAGGGAAATAGACCGTTTGATTTTGGTGAGGGATGGTGTGTAGAGCGTGCAGGAGGCACAATGTGACACAAAGAGTGTGTGGTGTTTACAGGGCATGAAATTAGAGCAGATCACGTGATTAGAAATGCTGCGTCATGTATATAACGTTGGTTTCATGAAGGAGAGAAACTCGCTAAAACAGCAAAAAGCATAATAAATATTTCCTATATTTAATGGTGTTATGCTGAGCAGATCTACTAATAGGGAACGCCCACTCTCTCACTGCGAATACCTGGAGAATTACCTGCTGTGTTCACACCCAGGCTCACACTGACTTTGTACTAGGGGGCTGACAGGAAAAAGTCTATGTGAGTCCATGCAGGTCGACTTGGATGTTTGCGTTCACACATGCAGCTTTCATGTGTGAAAACAGCTCAAGTGAGATGGAATGATGAAAAAAGCATCGGTTTGAACCCGTGTATTTCCTTAAAGTGTGATCTTTAACAACTTGATCTGACAAATCTGATTTCAAGTAAGATCAACCTATATTGTGCAAGTTTTTTCAACAAAGACTGAAGAAGTCAGGCTAACTGCAGACATTACTGGCTGACCTTTCTGGCTTCATAAGTTTCCTCATAATGTTTAAACTAAAGCTGTTGATGGAAAAGCTCATGCCTCCACACTGAATTCACAGAATATTTATCCAGAAAGATATTTGGATTCCATGTCAAACTAAGGCCATTACCAGTGATGACTAGTGGATGACTAGTAGTATCTGTAGTCTCACTGCATCTGAGGAGAAACAGAAGGAAAGAAAAAAGCTTTTCCAGACACCCACACTTATCATTACCATTGTAAATTGCCACTAGCCAAGTGTTGGTATCCTTTGACTGTGGTTCTTAAATGCAGTCAGCTGTAGTGGAAACACTCTAGATATTTGGCTGGTAACATTTTGGAAGCAGAGGGTGGATTTTTGGACTCTAAACACCTCACCTCTAAGCACCTCAGAATGCTGTGTATGTATCAGGACCTCAGCTTTTTTTTTTTCTTCTATCACAGGAAGCTGCAACTTAAACCAGATGTAAAATCAACATGCTGAACAGACAAACAAACTGACAAGTGTATTAATGGATCCCACACACTTTGTATAGGCTCAGTACCAGGTTATCCTTCCTTTTTATCGTTCCCTTTTTGTCAGGTATCTGTAGCAGCTCCTAAGATCCTAAAACCAGATTTTTTAAAATATATCAGCCTGTAATACTATAATCATTAAATAGCCAGGGTTATTTCTTTTTTTAAATAATTTCATAATTGGACTGCAGGGCAGGCAGTAATTTAGAGGAAACATTTCCTGACCACAAAGGCTCACAGTGACTTCTTTCTTAGTAGCAAACGCCAGGGTGCCTTGGAGCACGGTAATTCACTCAAGTGTTCCAGTGGCCACCAGGAGAAGACTCTGGTTGTACTGGACTGCTCCCAGTTGTCATTTTGTCTCTAGTCAAGTCATTTTTGATTACAATGAGGCCATGATGTCAGCCCCTAACGGTCTGTAATCCAAATACCTGTCTGAAGAAGCAAAGGAAGGTGAACTGTCCT
>OMLM01001834.1:61370-85238 GCA_900302695.1 Helostoma temminkii | reverse complement strand
GCCAGTCACATTCCTCACATCTGTGTCCAGTTGGGGATGATTCACATTAGTGTTAATTTGAAACATCACAAAACAAGCTTTCATATTTTTCTGTCAAACATATTTTATGTTGGAAAAACTGATTGGAGTCATGATGTACTCAGACAAACTTCTTAATCAAAGTAATTTTTACACTTTACAAAAAGACGCTGCTTTTCCAACATGGTGAACACCTCATTTTAAACACATCTGCTGCATAATGTGTATTATCCCAAACAAGAGCCATGGATGTGCTGAAAACTGAGAACTGCACTACAAGCAGGAAAATGTTTTTTTTAACCCTTTCTTGTATTTCTATAATATATGGACTCTGGCCTTTTTGTGTGTTTTGTTTATGTTTGATAAACTCAGGACTCCAAAAGGCTTTGTAATATAATCCTTTGAACTTTTTTATCCCACATTTTATGTTTGCGTTGTTGCTTTTTCTAATGCAGTAGTCACTCTAGAGAGCTTTTCCAGGATGCACATGTGGTGGTGCAGTTTTATACTCCTCTCTTTGATAAAAAAAAGTTTTTGTTTACAACCAGGGTGTTTATATGAGCCTGTGTTGCTATTTATGTTCTTGTCTGTGCATGAATGTGTGAGTGTGTGTGCACACTTATATAATACATCAGTATCAACCAGCTGCCGACTGGGCCACATTTGCATAAACATACAGATCCTTATTTTTCAAGGTATTTCTTGAAAATATTACAGCATGTTTGAGATTGGATTTCTTTAAAACAAGTACAATCTTTGTCCTCATGCAAATTTTAGTTTACTTTCAGTATAATTATATATAATTTCAACTACTGACAGATTATTTTCAGGGCCTCAATAAGCAAAACAACCAATAATCATGTAACCAGCATATTTATCTGATGTGGAATGAAATGATTCAACGCAATATGTTAGTAACGTAATTTTAAATTGTTGATACAAGTCTGAATAAAAAGTGAATTGTATTTTTAATCCACAGACACTGATGCACACGGTTGTTGTCAGCACTTTCTGCTGGCTGTTAATGTACTGTCATTTGTCAACATGCACACTGAGGTTTCCCCTTGACTTTCATTGCTTCGTATTTTTTTGCAGTTACATTGTGCAGTTTGCAGCCTTTCATTTCAAAATGCTGAAGGAGAATTTTGTACTTTATGTAATAAAATGTATCTTTTAAATTACCACAAATCACCAAGACCAAAGAATATAACTTCACTCTTTTTTTTTTTTAATCACATTTTAGTGGATGTCTCTTTTTGTAATAAACACCTCAATCTCTGCATAAATGTATGTATGTACGTTTTTATAATATTAAATCTGATTATTTGTGGGAGATTTGCATGAGCTATGAATGTAGACTGGGAAACCTCAGCCATACCCCTGAAAACACTGACTTCAACTGGTTCACAATAAACTTCCAGAGACTTCTGTCGAGCCAACCCAACCCAATTTGTGCCCTGTTGGAAAGTTATTAAAGAAAAGTATACAATCTGTGACTCCTATATCTTGACTGTTTTGATAGATTTGTTTAATGGTTCTGCTACTGTATGTTTAGTTTCATTTATCCTTAAATTTGGTGATTAATGAACAGTTTTGTTTCTCTTCTGCATGCAGGTTAGCATACATATGCACAGAAAATGTGTTTGGCTGGTAGAAGGCACTTCAACTACAAATGTCTCACAACCAAATAAAACAAAAAACCTCTTTGCTGCTATATTTTGGATGTATCTGCTTAGTGACTTTGTTTAGAAGAGTAGTTTTACTGTCTTGATTAATATGCTTTTTAACATTACTGTTGGTAGTTACAAAAGACATTTTATACCACACTTATATTTTCTGTAACATATGAAGTGGAATCAGTACAAGAGGAAGTGTAAAAACAGTAATGCTCTGCAGGAGCATAGGTGCTGCTGAACATCATGTCGACAAGAAGATTATTGGAAGCAGTGAAACAGGCCTTTAGTCCAGAGCTGTGTATGAAATCACTCCACATTTATTATGTAGTGCATGACATAACATATTAGTTTACATGACGTAAATAATACACTATCCCCTCTGCAGATTCTCTGGTTTATGGTTATATGACAAGAGCTTGCAGCTTGACTGGATCCTCTATATATCATTTATATATTTGTTTTAATATAATCACTATAATCACACAGGCAGAAAAAGCTAATGTATTTAATCATGTCAGTATAACAATGGTCAGTCTGTCTGTGGTGAATCAGTGTGAGCCACTAGGTGGAGACAGATATCCACAAATGAAAGCTGTTACGGACATGAATGAAGTCCGGTTCACAAGCAGCACTGTTGATCAGGAATCATTGACATCATTGTTTATAACCAATAAACTGTTAATAATACAGAGTGATCATGATGGTCAGATAAATTCATAGTTGTGTACACACTGAGATGCTATAAAAATGACAAGCTAATCTGCCCCTTAAAAAGGTTGCTCACGAATAAAGTAGGTGTCAGTTGTGAAGGAATTATACAGAACAATAAATCGAGCTACAGACCTTTTATAATCACTGTTTTTAAAAGTGTAGCTTGTGCCAGACTCACAGTAATATACACAAAAGTGTTTGCTCCCTTCCTGATTTTTTGCTTGTTTGCATATTTGTCACACTTTAATGATTCAGTTCATCACACAAATTTTAATATTACACAAAGATAAAAGCAAATACAAACTGCAGTTTTTAATTGACAAGACTTTGACAAGGCCATTCCAAAATCTTCATTTTGTTTTTTTGTTTTTTTTTTTTACCATTCAGTGTTGGACTTGCTGATGTGTTTTGGATCATTGTCCTGCTGCATAACCCAAGTGCGAGGTCACAAATTGATGGCTGGACATTCCTGGACGACTAATTGACTAATTGACTGAGTCAGTGCATTTGATTTCCACTGCGCCTCGGCTTCCACTGCACCTCAAAAAAATCTTTGGCTGAGTCGGCTGGAACTTCCAGTCATGCTGCAAAGGAATGTAAAGGAAAACATGAATGTACAATCAAGGCCGTGACATTGGAGTAGAATGAATGTCTGAATGCACATGACTGTCTGTGGCTGTGCGTGGAGTGCTACTCTTACCAAAGGCAGCTTTGCATGTTTCCACACTGTAACACTGCAGAAAATGGACAAGAGCCATCTTCATGACAACAAGTCCGTAAAGCATCCCTATGCAGTTACGAGGATCAAGCCCAAAACGCATATACACATAGGGGTTCATCTCCTCCCCACTGTCTTTGTTCAAATCAGCAAATCACCACTGAGACAGTGTTTGTCAGTAAACGCCATCGTGATCCAACACAGAATTGTTTTTAAAGAAAAATATTTTCTTAACACTTTACTTTGACCCTCAGGCCCAACTTTAAAACCAATGTGAGCAAGAACTGTCCTTCTATGCGTTCATTGATGTAAACAAAAAAACAGTGTCCATTTACCTCTCTGGTCTGAAAAATTCAGGTGAGCCCCAAAAACGTGGTTACACAGGAATCCCAACCAGGGTTCCTTCCAGGGATATTGAGATCATGGACCTTGACAGGTTTTTTTGTACACTCTCTCAAGCTGAGGTGCAGTGGAAATCAAATGCACTAACTCACAAATAACCAGATCATCACATGAAACAGGAGTCTAGAGGCAAAAAGGTAAAAGAGCAGTTGAAAACAAAAAATATATATATTATGCACACACAGTCTGCCACACAGTCTCTTACAGTTTACATTTTTTAATTTTTTGTAGGATTCACTGTCTTGTCAAGTTGATATTTCCCAAAATATCAAGCTAACCTTTTAAGTCTATGCAATTCTTTTTCCACTTCCACAGATGAAATGCTTACAGATTCCTGTCTACAATACTGGTCTTTAAATGCCTTGATCATGCTGTAGAAAAAATCCACACTAAGTCTGGGCAACATTTCAATATTCAGGAGCTTTGCCAGACAGGCACCAAAGGGAAACATCACCGAAAAGAGACCATAGTCTTGTTATGCAAAATGTACTTTCTAGTAATACCAAATACCACTTCTATGATCAAATAATTTTGCTCTAAAAGAGACGTGAAAGGAATACATACTTAGTAAAAGTAAAGGCAGAAATCTGAAGTTATGAATCTTCCTGAGATTAATATTTAGTGGGTTGTCTGGATTTTTTATGGAGTCTATCACAGCACTGAAAGATGCACTGGTCACTGTGTCTAAACTATAAGGAGCCACAAATCTACAGCAGAAAAAAGGTGATATTGCAGGTATTTACTACTGTACTGCCATGTCTGTTAATTTATGGCAAATAATATAATGAAATGTTTGTTTTATAACAACATACTGTTTGACATTGAGGGGCTCATCCAAATTTTTTGCAATTGGTCTGCATAGTGAGCAACAATGAAAAAAACTTTAAAAACTTAAAGTACATGAGCAAAGTAATCTACCTATGACAAGTTTAATATTTTATACTGTATGACAAAATTGTCATTACTGATGTGTGAGCAGCAGGTCAAAGTAGAGCTACTTTGTACTATACCCATGCCAGAACTACAAAGTGTAAAAAGTCAAAAGCCCAAAACACCAGGTAACTACTCATTTAATCTTTAATTTTATTTTAGATAGGATCATCTGTAATGCATCTACAGCTGTCACTAAAAGCTAAAAGCTGTCACATTAAAGCAGAAACATTAAAGAACATAAAGAAGCACATTAAAGAAGTAAAAATTATATTTTCCTCTGAAATAGTGTTATAATAAGTAGAAAAATACTATTTTTTTCTCCATTCTGTCACAGGAGCATTATATAATAGTTTCGACAAAGCACTTTGATTGGACAAGAGGCATTCCATGAGTGCTGATAAAGAGTTTAACTTTAGATATACTTTCTTTTTGCTGAGTAAATAAACAAAAAATCATAATATGCTGTTGCTTTATTGCTGTCCACTAATAAATACGACTTGTAAAACTGTTGCATAAAAACAATATCAAGCTGTTGTACTAAATATCAGCACACCAGCGATAGGAGCAGCCGATATTCTGTACAACAGCATCGAGTGTGATGGTAAACACAGAGTAGCACTCCTTCACCATCACTGTTTTAATAGTCTCAGGGTCTGCCATCATTAAAACTGGTCCTCGACAACATCATATGAAGTATAAACTGCTGACAACCTGTAGCTACAACTTGAAAATGAGATGACAGTAAACTTAATTCATCCTTGAAGAAATGTTTGCATTAAAGATGCTTGGTTTTGTAAATTATAAACATAACAGCTGAAGGTATCAAATCGTGATTATATTAACACCCTACTCACCTTGTCACCTTATATTCCAGATGTTACTTGCTTCAGATACCAAGCTGTATGATTTAGAACCAAAAGTTGCTCTGCTTTATTTATGACATTACATGTATGAAATTTTTCGTTTTGTCTTCAGTACCTGAAAAGCTGCTCTATTGGGTTAGGATCAGTTGACTGACTTGGCCATTGAAGAATATTCAATTTCTTTGCCTTCAATGAGTCCTTAGTTGCTTTCGCACTATGTTTAGGGTCATTATCTATCTGCAGTCCTGTCAGTTTTGCAGCATTTGGCCAAATGTGAGCAGAGTGTGTAGTCCTATGTACCTCAGATTTCATCTTGCTATTTCTGTCAGTAGTCACATCATCAATAAACACCAGTGAGCCTGTTCCATTGGCAGCCATACATGCCTATGCCTAACACTGCTTCCATCATGTTTGACACAAGATGTAGTGTGCTGTGGACCACGTAAAGTTCCTTTCTTGACTTCTATTGATGCTGTGAAGAGGTTTTTCTTCACCATGGAAAGGATTCTGCAATCATTCACTTTAGTTGTCTTCAATGGTCTACCAGGTCTTTCATTATTAATGAGCTCACTGGTGCTTTCTTTCTTTTTAAGAATGTTTATTTGGACACGCCCTGAGCTGGTGACCTTATTCACTTGCTTTGAGATCTCCTTGAATCTCATTGGTAGCTCCTGTCAAATATCTGCCAAATGCCAACTTAATACCTGATATTAACTTTATACCTTTAATCTATTTAACTTGTCTTGAAGTAATGAGGGAATGGACTGCACCTGGTCAGTTAACTTCTTGTCAGTCAATTGCCTAAATACTATTGAGCCCCTGTGAGGCTCTGTCAGCTTCTTGTTGTGTCTGCCTATTTTGATCAGGTATGGGCCAAAGCAAGCCATGCTAGCTCAATAGGAAGCAAGCTTGAACAGCCTAAGCTGTGCAGGAGCTAGGTCAGCCATTTGTTGGAAAGCAGGGATTGCCCTCCACCTGCAGCAGTCTGGCAACTGTTTATAAGGTTTGGGGAGGTCAAGCCCAATTAGCAGTAATGGTGACACTCAGGTGAAGGCTTATTGTGGCAAGTCTTCAGTCTGTACCTTTTCCTAAGTTATGAATGTTCAGCAAACACATCAGAACAACAGAAGTGAGGATACATGACAAAACCTACTCTCGCTCTATATTTTGCACCCAGAGATCATGGATGAAGTTGATAAGGTGTTGGATCACCTAACTAAAAGGAAGCCTTTCCACTGAGCCAATTTCCACCTCTGCCATTCTACACACAATTTTGAGGTCTTTCAATTTCCAACCAAAGCCAGACCTTGTTTCATGTTGAAAAAAAAATACATTCCTTTTTCTGGCTGTACGTTTATTAGATCACAAATATCATACTATCACAGTAAATGTGTATATACTCAAGATGCAAGAATCTAAAAAAAAGAAGAAAGGTAATATCTGCCCTTATCTCTCAAAGACAAGTTTCAATTGTGAAGGAATCCTGAATAAATCATAAAAAACACTCAATCACTATGTATAGAAAAGTTATATATGATAATCCTCATTACAACAGACAAAGATGATTCAAATACGATTCAATGACCCTGTAAATCTGACACAGTGAACAGAGTTTGTCAGGATTTGAGAAACACAGTATATTTGGGGATCTTCCTTCTTGGATTACTGTTGCCTTGGAACAAACTTGAGTTTTATTGGGTGGGTTGGCTGGTACTTCCAGTCATGCTGCAAAGGAATCTGAAGAAAGACATGAACAAGACATGTACAATCAGGGCTGTGACACTGTAGTAGAATGAATGTCTGAAAGCACACGAATGTGTGTGGCTGTGCGTAGAGTGCTAAATTTACCACAGTGTCTTTGCACGATTCCACAGTGTAAGACTGCAGGAGACGGACAATAGCAGTCTTCATGACAAGGAGAGCATATCGCATCCCAATGCAGTTACGAGGACCGAGCCCAAACGGCATATACACGTACTGGTTCACCTCCTCCCCACTGTCTTTACTGAATCTGTACAGACAGACACAAGTAAATACCATCATGATCTAACAGTATTTTTAAAAAAATATATTTTCTTTTCACTGTACTTTGACTTTCAGGCCCAACCTTTAAGCCAATGTGTAGAAGAACTGTCAATACAAATTTGAACATCTACAATTTCATAACAACTGTGTTAATTCTGCAGACGAACACATGGCTAAAATCTGCAGGACAGCTACTCAGTGGACTCTGTTGAGATTGTTTTGTCAAATGTTACAGTCACAAGTGTTACAAATTTAGTAAAATTAAGTATATAAGCTTAGTCCAGTGTCCATTTACCTCTCTGGTCTGAAAAGCTCAGGTGAGTTCCAAAACTGTGGGCTCTTGTGTAACGTGTACACAGGAATCCCAACCACTGTTCCTTCAGGGATGGTGAGACCATGGACCTGGACAGTCTTTTTGCATACTCTCTCGAGCCGAGGTGCAGTGGGAATCAAACGCAATGACTCACTGATAACCTGGTCCAGATACTCAAGACCAACAAGGTCATCATATGAAATGGGAGTCTAGAGGCAAAAATGATAAAAGGGGCATTTAAAACAAAAAACAGCCTTTGATAATGTGTTATTTTACAGGCCATGTGGAATGAGAAAGAAGTACTGTACATCTCTTGGTAGTCTGGTATCAATTTCTTTGTGCAGTGTCTGCAATGCATGAGGGTTAGTGGCCAGATTGTAGAGGATGTTAGCGAAAGTGACACTGTTTGTCTCAAATCCACCTAAGATGAATGTCAGGGCCTGGGAGAGGATCTCATGTTCAGTCAAACCTACAAGAAAACATTGCAAAACGGTTACCACAGTGGAAAAAACTACACTGTTTAGTCTAATCAGATGTATGAATGAACTAATGTGTGGAAACAGTGTGAACATGCTGAAGCGTTTTGAGAGAAATGATTTGTGTTACTTCAGCTTTGATGAACTAATTGTGCAGTGGAGACATACCTTTACTGGGCTGTTCCTTTTCACTCTTTATCTCTGTTTCTGGTATCTCATTCTGAACCATGACCTGGAGGAAGTCCCCTTTAGTCTAGATCAGCACAGAGAACATTCAACAATGACACAAACTGCACAAAGTTGATATACAACGTTACAAAGCAAATAAACACATATTTTACAAACCAAACTGTAAAGCCCACTGAGGCACATTTGTTATTTATGACATTGCGTTATATAAATAAAATGTGATGTAGTTTTGATTTGTCCCAATGTCAAGCTATTCCTTTTTACTGTCTGCAATGTTTTCACTTGGTTCAGATAAAATACTTACAGGTTCCTCTCCGCAATGCTGGTCTTTAAATTTCTTGATGATGTCGTAAAAGAAATCTGTACTAGGTCTGGGCATAATCTGTATATCCAGAAGCTTTACCAGACGGCCACCAAAGGGAAACAGCACTGAAAACAGACCAAAGTGTTGTTACCAAAAATGTGCATTTAATACCATAGTGCTCATGTGATCTCTGTTTATAACAGACATAAGAGGAGTACATACTTAGTAAAAGTATAGGCAGAAATTTGAAGTTAAGTATCTTCTTGATATGAACACTTATGAGATTTTCTGGATTGTTTAAGGAGTCCATCTCAACACTGAAAGATGCGCTGGTCACTGCGTCTAAAGTGTAAGGAGCCACAAATCTAAAGAAGAAAAAGAGAGTTTTCTTTAACGATCTTGCATGTTTTTAGTACTGTGCTACCAAAAATGTAATCTAGCACTGTTATATAACAACATACTGCTTGATATCGACAGCCTCGTCCAAATTTGTTTTCCCCAGTTTCTCAATAAGTCGGTCTGCATAGCGAGCCACAATGGGAAAAACCTTTTAAAAAAAGAAGAAGAAGGTAGTTGGGTAGGGGTCACTGATGGAGGAAGTATACAGATTATGTGCTGAAGTTAAAGTTAATGTAAGACTCAAGTACATTTTGTGCACACATGTAAATGTGAGAACAGCAGAAAAGAGGAACACTTAATTACTTTATATAAAATTAGGTGCAATGCTCCCTAATAGAGGAGACTGATGGCTATCCTCAGTCCAGCCATTAGATGCCCAAACATTTTACAGTCACCTGTTCTTCCCTGTGTCCTCCCGGAAGCAACTCACTTAATCTTTAACAACATATTGTGTTGTTAAAGCACAATTTCCATATAGTAACTAGTAACTACAGCTGTCATACAAAGGTTCGAGCAGTAGTTTCCATATGAAATGAATAAATAAACTTGGTTAAAGTACCTTCCACCAGTGGTAATTGTTAATTATAATATATTATAATGTGTTGTACAGACATAAATCCATGCAGACACACTGTCAATGTACTATTACGTTCAGTAGATTGTTGTAGCAGGTCATAGGAAGCAGATGAATATGTTATCTACCTGTTTCAGTCTTCCACTGGTGAAGCACGGAGACAAAGTGCTCCGAATTCTTTTCCATTTATCATCTTTAACTACTGAAATTCCATCATCCAATGGTCCAGAAGCTCCAACAATATCCTGTAAACATAAATATAGTTATAATGAAAATTTACTGCAGTTGCTTCATAACAACATAGATCATTAAGTACATCAATCGTGTGGCAGTAGAACTATAGTGAAAGTATATTTTTCACCTTCTCAGACCATAAAACATATAGTGTAAAATTACAAAATACCAATTGACATTGAAATAATAATGTGATCTTCAGCAAATTTGGGCATCTGAACAAGTATTTGGGTTACTATTAATGACTATGAACTCCCACTGTTTTTATGTCTCTGCATTATTGAGCATGTTCTACCTCCCAGTATAGTGAGAGATTTCCTAGAGGTGCATAATGACATGACTGGCTGTAAATGCCACTGTATTATTAAATCTGATATGCTGAATTTACACATGATAACATGCATCAAGATGAGTCTCTTACCCTGCGGTTGGTAAACGCTGAGTAGCACTCCTTCACCATTACAGTTTTAATAATCTCGGGGTCTGCCACCATTAGAATTGGTGTTCGTCCATCATACAACCTGCACAGAAACATCATATTATAAAGTGTGAACTGTTGACAACCTGAAACAACCTGAAAAAGGTCCTGTTTCAGAGCTGAAGGTTGATCTACATGATTTACTGCCATGATATAAATAAAGGTTTAACGAGGAGATTCAGACTGCTGAACATGATGTGGCACCGTCACATGATCAGGTTCAGGTTCTTCTAAAACCCAAAGAAAATGTATAAATCATTAATTCAAAATATCATCTGCAGAGTTTGGCCTTGAACAACTTACCCCCAGACGTTTCCATACTTGGCTTGGCACTCAAAATCAAAACGCAACAGTCCCTATAAAGAAATTGCAGAAAAATATCAAGTGTTATAAGATTAAATGGCCACAGAGCCTCCAACAGACTCAGTAAGCCTGGACTACAAATATCAAGCAATAAAGTGTAAATCAGGTTACTCTGTCATCTAATTTACATATGATAAGAATATAAACACCTTCATCTGTGATGTTACTTCTCAAATTAACATTTAACTCTTCAAACTTCGTGTTTATGTGTGTACCTTACCTTTTTATAGTGTAGCATAGTTCCAATAAAAGGCAGAGGCATTGGACCGGAAATTCCCAGCCTTTTAAATAACCTATACGGCCAAACGCCATACCTATATTATATTAAAAAACAGTTATGATAGATTATTGTCAGGCCACAACAACATAAAAAACAGTAGTCACTAGTGAACAGGCTGACAAGCTGTCAGTTCTGACAGCCAGGTACTCTGACAGTCACAAAATGCGTCACAGAAACTACTCACAGTAATGACAGGGTTAAAAAGAGAGCCAGCAACGTCCAAGTGGTTGCTGAAAAGTATGCAAAGTCGAACATCTTGTCTGGAGCCGAGAGAGAACTGGATGCAGACAACAGCAGAAATGAGGAAGTTCGCCGGGAACAGAAACCTTTAAATGACCCGAGTGTGGGAGGAGTCCGCAGGATGGTTCTTCAGGAAGAGATGTAACACACACATCATCAGAGGCGGCTTGGGAATGATTTACCTGGAGCTGGGTACGCACAGGTAATGCTGCGGTTTTAAACCCTTATATGGACTTGTGGTCTGTTTTGTTTATGTTTGATAAAGAGCGTCCTCTTGTATGTGAGTGTTTGTGTTCACTTGTGCTATAAATAATTAGTATAAACAAGCTGCTAAACGGGCCACATCCTGCACAAATGTTCTGACGTCCAGTGGTATTTATAATGGATTTTAAAAAATATCTTCTTTATATTCTTTATATCTTGTTCTTAACATTTTGGTGCAGTACTTCTGATAGTTGTGTATTTAATGGTTGGTAATAAAGAAACCTGACTGTTTTGATAAATAATATATTTTTTTGTTGTTGTTAAAAATGCATTGGATGTTTCCTGAGCCCCGCTGTGTGTGTTTGTGTTTTCTATGTCACATGCAATTTAACTTACAGTTGCACAGGTGTCAGTGTATTTCATAAGCAGGGCGTGACATTAACACCCACCACTGGCGAGTGAGTCACTCCCATTAGCCACTTTGGCGGGTTCAATTGCACATTTTAATTGTAGATGTAGTCATGTGAATTAATAAAATAATTGTAATGTAACACGACATCTGAAGTAATAAACTAATTACAACTACCACACTGCAAGCAGAGGCTGATGCAGTGCGCAGCCAGGATGTGTCACTCAGCGTGAAACTTCTGTTGTCAGTCCACTGACTTACCATTATGTTGTAAAGTGGCTTGTGACTGCTTCCAAGCTGATAAATAAACTTTGAGTCCCAAAGTTTAACTCTATGTGGACAGGAAATGACAATGGACATTTGAACATAATTAAATAAGTGAGTATCTGATGATTGTTGTCTGATTAATAAGAAGGATATGACTGAACCATCAGAACATACTTAATGGACTTGAGAGTGTTTTGTCAGAGATCATACTGTGACACTGCGGTCTAGCCAACAATTATTTCCGAGCTGTAATAAATATTTTTACCTTAGACGGCTCAAAACCCTATAACGTTTGAAATCGTAACATGTTTGACCCTTCTCTTGCACCGTACATAACCCGGAAGTACAACTAATGCCCCTGTCACATATTTCCGGTGTCTTATTAAACTGTCTAATTCTGCCCGCTTTTTCATCTGGTCGACTTAAGGTGAATTGCATTTATCTTAAATATAAACTGAGGTAAGTAACAAACATGCGACTAAGAAATTTACTTCCGTTAAAGTGTAAATTATTGTTTTCATTTTTTTTAGCTGCCCTTGGTCTGGAACGCTAGGCTAAAGCTAGCCCGGCTAATGTTGGCAGCATCATATTATTAGCCTTCTTCACGTTTTGACAAGTTGATTTAAGGTCAGTTCATGATTTCGTGTTAAAAGTAAGTAGACGAATAATAAATAAAGTGGACATTATATTACGCAGTACACAGCGTAACACGTGAGAAAACAGTCTTTAATCCACGTGTCACAGCAGTCCTCCGTTATTGCAAATACTTCTTCCTGACCTTCGTGTTTGCATCTTGTCTCTCTGAAGATGTAAAGAAAAGATGCGATTAAAGAGGAAAAGAGAACATATGTTTCATGCAAACCTGAAAATAATCTACCACCTGGTGACCTTTTTGACAGTAACGTGTTCTTAGCAAATCCTGTATCTGCAAAGTTGCTCTTCTATCGCTAAGTACAGAACCTGTTTTGTTCTACTGATGGTAAGGTCACTTTTGGTCTGCTCATCACTTCTTTGTGAGTGTATGAACTACCAAACCTATAAGACCTCAGCCCAGGTGGGATTTGATGTTGAGAAATCCCTTTTTTACTTAGAGTAACACTTAAAACTGATAATGTGTTTCCCACTGTCACAGTGCTATTTGCTAAGAAATGTGTTTATGGAAACTTCAGGCACAGCCCTATTTATAGCAGTTAAACCATTGCTGCAACTTTATGTACTTAAACAAGCTTCTGATGAGTTTGTTAAATCTGAGTGTTATCTGATCATGTGTAAGGGACAAAAGTAAAGGAGCTCATGGTCAGTGCCACAAATTTGCTTCTGTTTGGATCTAGACGTAGAGCATATGCACTGCTCAGAAATAAAGGGAACGCTTAAACAACACATCCTAGATCTCAATAAATGAAATCTTCCAGTTGAAAACCTTTATTTATTGCATAGTGCAAAGCATTGAGAACAAAATAACATAAGAATGATCAATAGAAATCAAGGTCATTATCCCATGGAGGTCTGGATTCAGAATCATACTCAAAATAGAAGTGGAAAAGTCAGGTCACAGGCTGATCCAACTTCAGTGGAAATTCATTAAGACAATTCAATTTTCATTTTGCCTGTATGCACTCCCTACAACATCTGGGCCTCCTGATGAGACAAGTCATGAGCCCAGTCAACTCCTGGGCTGTCTGTGTTGCGACGTGGCGTCAATGGATGTCCCAGAGGTGCTGGATTGGATTCAGGTCTGGGGAACGGGCAGGCCAGTCCATAGCATCAACGCCTTCATCATGCAGGAACTGCTGACACACTCCAGCCACATGAGGCCTAGCATTGTCATGCATCAGAAGGAACCCAGGGCCCACTGCACCAGCATATGGTCTTACAATGGGTCTAAGGATCTGATCCCTGTACATAATGGCAGTCAGAGCACCTCTGGCTAGCACACAGAGGTCTGTACAGCCCTCCAAGGAAATTCCTCCCAAGAGGCAAGGGAACATTCTCCACTGCGTCTCCAGACTCACCCGTGAAGAGCACAGGGCGCCAATGGCAAATCTGTCAATGTCAGTGTTCTTCCTAACTGGACAGGTTAATATCCCAGAAGCGTGATGAACTTGGACTTACACTGGAATGATTATATGTTCCCTTATTTTTGAGCAGTGTATATAAAAAAGCGAGTGTATAAGCGTGCACCACTGTGGCAACTTCTCTTAAAGTTTGTATGTACACATCATCCAGATATTAATTACAACAGATGGTTACATCAAACCATATTTCTACATTATGTAAATTATGATAGAAAGTGCATTGTAAAGAAAATGTTTATTGCTGAAAGACGTCAGACTCTGCTGCATAGTAGGAAATGATACGAAGAGAGAAATCTTTCTATTGGCTGCAGAAATTGTTACAGCTTTATATGGTAAGCAGTTTGTGTGTTAAACTTTTTACTCAATGACCCACTGAACCCTGGGCAGATAAAGTTATTGAATCATGTCATGGTTATGCTGCTGCAACAGGGTCACACTCAGTGACTCATCAGTATGCACAAGTGAAACTATTATAAACCTCATAAACTGGTGTATAGAGAATCATCTAAGCTACACCAGGTTGCATGTTAGTTTAAGTTTTATCACATTACATCCTGTTTGTTTCCTCAATAGCTCCTGGCTGCAAATTTAACCAGCCTTGATTGGTGTTTACAGTATAATCTGAAGACACTGTAGTTTAGGAGATACTGTACATTTGCGCTATGTTGTTTAAACTGTGAATCTGAGCAGTTGAAAGGGGAAATTTGTTGCCATCAGCCTCCAATTTGCAATTCAGAGTTAACAGAAATTTCTGACAGTCTTTCATATCGGGGAAAAACTACCTCAGCAAAGAAAGATCTGGGAGCAAATACACAGTTACACAAATTAACGTAACAATGCAATCTGTTCATGCAACTTAAAATCAAGTCAGTCACCAGTTTCCTTGTACTACAGGGACACTTTCTGTACTTAGAGCCTTAATCAGATAAAGAGAAACTACCCCCAAAAAACCTTTCATGAGCAAAAACTGAAGAAACCTCAGGAACATCAACAGAGAAGAAATCCCTCTTCCAGCATGGCCTCATGGGAAATCCTCTAAAGCTCAGTGGTGACTTTAGGTACACCTGTGCAGTACAATAAAATCCAATTTAGCAGCTCTGCAATAAATTCTGACTTTACATTAAAAATTTTCAGTTTTTGTAGATGCTGTCAGAAAGGTGCTGATTATGTCTTTATACTTGAGTTCATAGTGGGTGGTGGAGTTGCATATATTAGGAGGCATTTCTCATGTTTTGCCATCCTCATTTATGTGAATAAATTGGTCAAAACATGAGAAATGCCTCCTAATATAATGCACTCCCATCATACTGCAGTGCTTTAAAGATTGTATTCAGGATTTCTCCTCTCTAGTATGCATGTACATTTTGTCAAACTGTGAATCTGCACATACACTTACACTACACTAGTATGTGGACTTTGGTTTCTTGGCAGAATAGAAATTTGCCCTGAGCAGAGGTTAAGTCAGATAACAGCCTACATGTGGGTGTGCAGGACCTTTAATGCACCTTTTATCACAGCACAGCTAGAACTTTAAATAATAACATTTAAGGTGGCTGAATTATATTTGAATTATATCAGTTTCAGGGAGCTGGTATTATTCAAGCTGGCTAATGGTGGTAGTGACACCTGTGCTACAAGTCAGTGTCCACTGTGAAAGGTGCATATTATACAGAATACTTTCATGCCGTACTGAACACGTTGGTCTAACATGAACATCCCTAATGTCATTCCACACACTTTTTTACTTTTTTGCCTTTTTAGGAATAATTTGCTGCCATGTTCCTCACCCTCAACCTGCTGCGGAAAGGCATCCCAGGAAAGCAGTGGATAGGAAAATATCGACGTCCACGACAGATTACATGGCAGATGAAGCGCAATATGCTAAAGCATCTGGAGCGTGAGGCTGAGAATGAATACTGGATCAGCCGGCCATACATGACCCCGGAGCAGGAGTACAACCATGCAGCAGAGCGCAGAGCCCAGACCTGGCTTAACATCAAGGAAGCGAAATTTTCCAAGTTTCCTGAGCACAAATACATGACGGATCACCTGAGTCATCTCAGAGTCACAAAGACATGGTCAAGTTAATGTGAGCAGAGAAATGACACCCAAAGACTCTCCTTATAATGTTATAGTTTAACATGTTTGTGTGTGAGATAAAGGTCTGTTTTGTGTATTAATGTGAAGCAGCACCTGTCCACAATATAAGATTTAAACTCCACCTAATTGTGTTTTTTTTTTTTTTTTTATCTTTTTATCATGACAGCTGAATCCACACTGCAACAGGACTTTAATTTCTCTGCATATAGTGTAATACCTTCAGAGGAACGCTGCTTAACACTCAATGTGTCGTGTCTATCTTCACATGCTAATTTTAAAGTTCATTAACAAAATTCTCTATAATTATATGATGTGCTGAATTCCAAGAGGAAAACATTAGAGGAGTTGTATAAATTGTCTGGGAGGTTGAGGATATTATGTAATTTAATCATGGGTTAATTTCACTATAATAAAGCAGATTGTATTCTGCTGTTTTACATTTCGTGTATTAAAGGGTTTAGACTCCCAGTAAGCTAAAATATGCAGTGAAATTAGTGTTTAATCCTTCTTTGAAGTTTGAGTGAAAGAATATTTTTAAATTTCATGGAAATAGTTTATTCTTCAATTTTAATATTTTGCCATTGTTTCTGTCTGGTAAAATATTCAATCAGGTTTCTAAGAATCCAGTATTTCTTGGTGATAGGCAGTGTGCATGAATATGACTATCAAGCCTCAGTTTGCTTTTGCAGTCTTCTTACATGGAGGATATTGTACTGGTTACTTAACGTCTTATCAACTTAGACGTTTGATAACATTTATTGCCATTATTTACCATTTCTCATGCTTTCCTAGACAGCAGGAGCCAACAGTCATAACTGTCAGTGTCCTGCACTTGATTTTCATAACCATTTAAGGAAAAGAAAACAAGTTGTAAAACACAAAGCGATCAAACCTTAAAAGGAGCTATCATAAACTCTACTGTCCTTTTTTGGAAACACTCCCCTCCTGCCATTTAGCATTTCTAAACGGTACAATATACTGACATTTGATCATTTATGACACCAACAACATTTAGAACTTCTCCTATTAAGCTATCTTATAGTAAGGTAACTGTTGTACTATGTGACCATTTAGTTGTTTACGGGGCCTTGTGAAAGTATTCATACCCTTTTCCACATTTTGTCGCGTTACAACCACAAACGTAATTACTGGGATTTTATGTGATAGGCCAACACAAAGTGTTGCATAATTGTGAAGCGGAAGTTAAATGATACGTGGCGTTCAAGATTTTTTACAAATAATAATCCGAAAAGTGTGGTGTGCATATGTATTCAGCCCCCCTGAGTCAATACTTTGCTGACCCACCTTTTTCTGTAATTACAGTTGCAAGTCTTCTGGGGTATGTCTCTACCAGCTTTGCACATCTAGAGACTGCAATTTTTGCCCATTCTTTGTAAAATGGCTCCCGTTCAGTCAAAGTGGATGGAAAGCATCTGTGCACAGCAATTTTCAAGTCTTGCCACAGATTCTCAATAGGATTTAGGTCTGGACTTTGACTGGGCCATTCTAACACATGAATATACTTTGATCAAAACCATTTCATTGTAGCTCTGGCTGCATGTTTAGGGTTGTTGTCCTGCTGGAAGGTGAACCTCCAGCCCAGTCTCAAGTCTTTTGCAGCCTCTAAAAGGTTTTCTTCCAGGATAGCCCTGTATTCAGCTAAAATCAATCCTCCCGTCAACTCTGACCAGCTTCCCTGTCCCTGCCAAAGAAAAGCCTCCCCACAGCATGATGCTGCCACCACGTTTCACGGTGGGGATGATGTGTTCAGGCTGATGTGTAGTGTTAGGTTTCCCACCTTTCAGAGTTACCTTGGGCTCCATGAGATGTTCAAAGCTTGGGACATGTTTTTATAACCTAACCTTTCTTTAACCTTCTCCACACCTTCATCCCTGACCCATCTGGTGTGTTCACTAATGTTCTCTTACAAGGCCTGCACACAGCAGCTGTATTTATACAGAGTTGAAGTACACACAGGTGGACTCTATTTACTAATTAAGTGACTTCTGAAAGCAGTTGGTTGCCCTGGATTTCATTTAGGGATGTGAGAGTAAAGTGGGCTGAATACATATGCACACCACACTTTGTATTTGAAAAAAATTGTGAACACCACGTATCATTTTCCTTCCACTTCACAATTATATGATACCTTGTGTTGTGCCAATAAAATACATCTGAATTTGTGATTGTAACATGACAAAATGTGGAGAAGTTCAGGGGGTATGAATACTTCCTGTATGAATACTTTTTTATTAGCAGCCCCCACCTAATGGATGTCCAAAACAGGTGTTGGTGGCAAACATATTAATACAAATCTTTTCTTAAACCATTTTTTAAATTATTATATTGTTAAAATATAATTTTTGAAGAAATCAATGAGCTTTCCCAGCTATTTCCAACCTTTTTAAATGTTTTAAATGACGGAGCATAAAACAGGGATATTCACTGCTTCTCAGCAGCAAACAGAGCCCTGCTAGTTTCCATAGCAGCCATCCAGACTGATTTACACCTGCAACAACAGGTGAACCCAATGAACCAACTGAGAGGGTAGAAAACCAGGAGTCAGCTGGTCTCCTAGGAAAAAGGCATATGTTAGGAAGCCTTTCATGATTTTTGTTTTATTTGTACTGTCTGTTTAATTTTTATATGAATGTTGCCACCAGAAGCGTTTGAGCTCTTTCTTATTAAGGCCACTGCAGGGACCAAAATAATTGAACAGGACTGATGGGCTGGTGATGAAAACGGTGCCTTTCAAAGCCCCATTTCTACTGCAGGGATCAAATTTGAAACAAAAATCCACATGGTCCTGTATTATCACTGCTTCAGGAGCCCAATTGCAAGAGTAAAAGTAACTGAAATCCTCCTGGGTCACTTTTAGGGGTTTGCTGATAAGCTTGTGTGTAGTATGGTCCCTTTGGCTTTAAAACAATAATAGTTAAGCAAAGTTTTTCAAAGTACTTGGCATCTATCTTGCCACAGTTCATCTCTGTGTTAGAGTCTGCTGTCACTTCACAATCAGTACGCACATATGACACCATCTGTCCTTAGATCATCCAGTTAGCTAAGAAAATATTCCTCCCAAAAAAGTTTAATTGGTGAAAAATTGGAAGGGATATTAGGAGGACTAAATTCCTCTGGAGGAAGGCTCTATCTCCCAAGATGGATAGGTTTACCAAACAGAGAAAAACCCAAGAACACCATTCACATTGGAGAAGGAACAAATACATAGAAGAAGAGAGACGGAAGACAAGAAGGAAAAAAAACACACACTGGAGAGAGGAAAAAGGAAGAAATGCAGAAAAGGTTAAGATGCCTCAGGGACAAACACCCAGATTCAACACATCAACACATTCCGTCACAGTGGTTGATTTGTCCAGCTGTGAGTGGCTGAGTTAAAAGAAAGGACAGGGAAGAGTAGAGAGAGAGAGAAACATAGCAGCGGGAATTGTTTCGTGATTGTGTATGATTTGGGTGATGGTGAAAATGTGAAACACATAAAGGGTGCAAAGAGCAGAGCTGAGGATCCCCTTATGTTTCTGTAGCATTGTTAAAGGAAACACACTTTTAGATGAGTAAGACTTTAACAAAACAACATGTCGGAGATGCAAAATTAGCTTTCCAGTTAAAGTAGGAGTATATAATGATCTGTGGGCTTGTCCACACAGGATTGTGGAGATACAATATCAAATAAAACATTTACCTTGGAGGGTTTTGTCGTGATTTGTGATGTGGCAGGGAGGGAGCCAGTCTTTCTTGTAGACCTGGCTATTCGTGTGATAGTCTTGACTGTGCAGATCAGCGTTTTGTAATCTAATGGACGCCAATACTGCACTAACTGTCCAGTCACCTGCAACCCACTGATAGCTGAGGCAGACTGGTCCCTTTGACTAGTCCATCTATTCTTATTCTGTGGCTGTGATTTTTAAAGTAGTGTATCTATAAAATATATTTAGTGGGATAAAATGCACAATATTACCCTCTGAACTGCAGTGCAGATGAAGTATAGAGCAGTAAAATTAAACACATAAATGTTCATAGTTGTTCTGCTGGAGTTTGCTGAGAGCAGGGGGAGCATTGAACTGTGAGTGTACACATAGTTTGGTCCAGCAGATGGAGCTCCAGGTCCTGTTGGTGAGAACCACGGAGGCGTAGAGCCACGGCCCCTCCTGCACAGTGCGCCCTGGCGTTGTTTTCCTCTCCAGGATGATGTGAGGTGCGTAAAGAGGCGCCAACGCACCGCACCGAGCTGAGGGGGTAGCTAATGAGCAGACCAGACAACCCTTCTCCAAAAAAAAAATCCACGCAGCGTCTCAGAGCCAAAGACACCATGAACACAAATGGCACACTGAGGAGTATTCACCTGCAGAAAACTGAGTGAAGAGGCAGGATGGCGGGGGGTCGGAGGGGACTTGTGGCCCCTCAGAATACTTTTTTGGAGAATATCGTGAGACGGTCAAACGGTAAGAATTCAGATGCCACACTGATTAAAACGGATTAAAAACAAATATAGTCCGTGCTAGAAAATAACGCACATTAATTGTCCGACAGCCTGTATAATTAAGCCAATCAACTAATTAACGAAATTCCGCATAGATGGAGATTAAATATTGAGAAAAAGTTCGTGTCGTCGAGCTACGCAGTAAAAACTACCGGAGTGTTAAAGTATTTCCAAACCACAACATTAGTGTAAAACCAATTGATTCGAATTCAGAATGATTGAAGATTCTAACAAAGATCCTTTTCCCAGCTGGGTGTCCCTGCAGGAGTAGCTCGTTTGGAGGGCGAAAAACACAGCAGGTTGCCACCGTCAATAAATTTACTACCGATTGCATAAGACCTCTGGAAGTCTTACCTGGAAATAAATATATGCACCAGAAATGTGTGAATACTCCGGACCTTAAAAAATGTAAACAAATCAACTCCAATGCAAAAAATATGTCATATCAGAGTCATTTAATGCTCAATGATAAACCAGCACAATCTGAATAAATGTTGAATTGGAAGTTTTATTTGCCAGGCAAACATCAAACTGCGCTCAGGTAAGGTTGCTCAATAAATTTCTCTTTGTGCATTTTTAATTTTGTGTGTAATAATAGCACTGAAACAACATTAAGCCTCGAAAATGCCCCACAGTCTTCTGATTCCCAGCCTGAACATTAGAGACGTTGCCAATGTAAAAGTAGATTGAAATGGTTAAATCATTCTCAGCACCAGTCCTCTCAGTTCAGACAGGGCATTAAAACACCACATAACATACAATTAACAGCAGTGATAACTTCCTCCTCTCAAATATGAGTATTTCTCCTGTGTTCTTATTTGTTTGTTGAAAATAATCTTTCATTTTAGTGTAAAATATCTTATCCAGCTGTGAAGATAATCGAACCTGATGGAAGTCTGACAGTATTTCTGGACATAGATGTCAGTAATGTTTCCCGTGACATGAGAGACTGCAGAGTTATGACACTGGACAGCTACTGTAGCTGTGAAACTGATCAGTAGTGTTGTGCATGTACAGTATTTGTCACCAGTCACATCTGGGGACAACTATTGTCTACGCACCAGTCAATTGGCTTCAAGTAAAACGGCTTCTTCTTTTAATAGTGTTTCTTATGTCTGTGTGTTTTCTTTGTGTCATTTATGGTCAGTGCCCTCAGAAGTTTGCCGAAATAACATTCAGTCTGTCTTTGCACACGCTCCTCACTGTCAGTCTACCCCTGTTGCACATGTCTACATTAAAATGTGTTATGACAGAAAGGAACAACTTGTTCAGAAAGGGTGACTGTCTCTCCAGAGATAGCCTTTATATAGATGAACTCTATGATATTTGGATATGATATATTTTTTAAAACCCACCCTTCAAAAACAAAAGCACATTTTTCTTACGACCTTGGGTGGTCCATGGATTAGCAAGTAGTAAATCTCTCTGGAGCTAGAAACAAAGCTGAGACTATAATCTGAAGGATGCCACTGAGAAACAGCACAGTGGCTTGTGGGCGAACGCGATTCCTTTTATCTAACTTTCACTCAATCGCTGTTAAATAACTGTGCGTTCAGCATTTTCATGGTGTGTTTAGGTATCGATTGTTTATCTTTTTATTTCTAACCTAAAGCTTTTCCTTTGCATTTAAACATATTGACCTTTTTTTCTCCAGACATTTTCTCTTGTCATAGCAGAAAAAACACAGGTGCAGCTAATAACGTTAACGAGACCTCTTTTCCCTTTGAGTGTATTTTAAGTTAACAGTACCAACGAGCAAACCAGGGACCTGGAGGTGAAATGAGTAGAACTAGGGGGTTTTATCCAACTTTATTACACCTAGGGCCCCTTTAGTTTCTTTTCCAATCAATTTCTTTCATAGATCTAAAAAAATGTAGCAAGTTGTAACCAGCATATTCTTCCTGTAAATTTTATTTGCATTTTAGGAGCTGGGCAGAGGTGGTAACTAAGTACATTTACTCAAGTACTGTACAATTTGGAGGTACTTCATAAGCTAATAAAATGTTGATGTATTTATGGATTTACCCCCTCTCACCTAAAATCAACCACACTTTTACCAGCTGCTGTTTTTCTTCCACGTTCTGCTTATGGGAAATTTTCAGCTTTGAGAATCTGTCAAACAAATCTGGACCAGAATTTTACATTTATGTTATAAACACCATCAAACTCAACATATATGTAAGATACGCTGTTTTCTGAGTAAAGTACGTTTATACCTTACGTAAAATTTAGAGCATATACTTTAGTACTTTTGCTTGAATAGAACAAGCACAGCACTCCTACTTGTAGTGTATTTCTCTATGCAAATACAGGCACTTTGATGGGTCACATTCTCCACTGTGAACATTGTTGAGGTTCTGAACAGAGTATATGCACAGATGCAACTGAAATGTGAGCCACATATGTACGAAAATAATAGTGATTTCATTTGTGCAGCAGTCAAATTCTGTATTTTCCTCAAAAAACTGCTTGTTTACAACGACTGCATGAAAAAAATTTGATAAGTTTGTTTCACACTTTTGCGGAAAAGCAGATCTGAGTCTCTTGGAGGAAACAAAATCAGATTTGGACCCAGTTCAGCAGATCATGTGGATGTAAACTTAATCATCTTCTGCTGGTGCTGCTGTCTGTATTTGTGCAGCATGCATATTTGAAAAGGTTCATTTAAAGGCTTTGGACACTGATGTACTTTTAGTTAAGTAGAATTTTGAATGCAGGGCTTTTAGTAGTAGTGGGCTGTTTTTACAGTGTGGTATTGTGTACTCAGGTAAAGGATTTGTCCATTAGAGGACAGAAGCTTGCTGAATGCAGCTTTAATTAAGTTAAGTCTTTCTGTAATACTCAAACGACATACATTTCTATACAAATGAGTTGTGTCAGTCTAGGGACTGAACCAGTGAACAAGATTAACCTTCAGCCTGATGTCTTAATAAATCAGACAGTAGTAACATAGATTTCTGTAAACAAACATGTTTTAGTCTGTAGCAACTGTTCTGGTTGGAGCCACGCAGGAAGAATTACTGTAACCACCTGTGCTTTTTAGGTTCACATGTCCCATCTGTTTTGTCTGACATTCACCAGATGTTTCTCACTATTATCTCTTAACCTTCTTACCCCCC
>OMLM01001834.1:36437-48862 GCA_900302695.1 Helostoma temminkii | reverse complement strand
TGGGACAGAGAGACACAGAGAGAGAGACACACACACACACACACACACACACACACACACACACACACACAAAGATAAAGTGACAACCACCTAGCCAAAAAACGTACCATAGTACAACCAGCAATATTGAGGAAGAAAGAAAAAAAAACAAACAAAAAAACAACATGGCGACTACAGCAACAACAAATACAACAGAATACAGCTTAAAAAAACAAACAATAATAATAATAGAACTGATATTAGCACTAGCACTTCATACACACCTGTATCAAACTTAGCAGCAGCAACAGTGACCATAACAGTAATAATAGCAATAACAAGCAAATCACAGTGTTAACATACAATGCATATCAACCTGTCCAAGCATGAGCAAAGATGGCACAACCAACCATCATACTGGTGTTGTACCACATAACAGCAGCCACCCCACTGGTGATTCATGGGCATGTTCTCGAGCGCTGCAAGGGACTCCCGTCAAGGTGACAACAGGGGGATATGGCTGCCACCCTACACCAGCAACGGCGAGAGGAGACCCAGCCATCAGAGCACCCCCCGCCCCAGGGACATGGAGCCAGAGGCCGCCCAGGGATGAACCCGCCCACCCCCCTCCAGTGTGCATGTGCACACACTGAAATGTGTATGTGTGTGTGTGTTGGATGCTATACTCCATTCAAATGGAGGGGATTTACTGCCCCCAAGCCCTAGGTGTCTACTATGTAGTTAAAAGTGGGAGGCAGTCCTTCATGGAGTCATTGGAATAGGGTACCGTAAGCATGATGTTAGCTGTTCTCATACTGCTTGCCAGAATTTTTGTATCAGTGTACATGACCAGAGTGCATGCAGGTAGCTATCGGCTGTGTTACCTGTACAGTGTTTGATTGAGTGAGACCCATTTAGAAAATTCTTTGTCCTGTATAGTGGATTCTGTGAAGATCCTTGTATGAATGAATGAAAAAAAACATCTAATCTGTGTTAATACCCAAGCCTGTCTCCCATTTAGAGACAGGAAGGCACATTGTATAATCAGTTTTGGATAGTAAGATAAAGATTTTTGATAGCAACGTTGGAGGTGATATTTCAATAAATCATTCAATTGCTAGAGGTGGCTGAAATTATATGGGGGTGTTTTTATTTTTTTTTCTTAAAAATAGACTTTGCTGATATTCTAAAAATGGTAAATCTTAATGTTTTTGCAAAATGTTTGTTCAATGTCCAGCCAGGTGGGCTATTTTTGATCCATTTATAGACATGTTGTAATCTATTGGCAAAGACGCAGTAATAAGGATTTGGAAATTCTAAGTCACTGCAACTCTTGGATTTTTGCAGTGTTTTTAGGCTGATTCTTGGTGGTTTATTTTGCCATACAAAATTTAGAGGTGCATGAGTCCAATCCCTTAAACCATACCTGACGTGGCTGGATCGGGATCATTAAGAACAGATAGTTGATTCTGGGTAGAACCATCATTTTTATGATGGCAATTCTTCCCATGAGTGATATGGGCAAGGACTGCCATTGTTTAAGGTTGTCCTCTATTGCCTTTAGTAAGAGAGAGAGCACTGAGAAGTTGTTTATAGGTTGGATAGTTGCCAGGAGAGAAGTTGGCAGGTTTAGGAGAAACAGTAATACATCATCAGCATAAAGACTTTTTATGATGTACATTCTTTGTCGTTATTCCAATAACTACTAATGTTTTGTCTTATTGCTGCAGCTAATAGTTCGAGGAAAAATTGCAAAGAGCGAGGGGGAGAGTGGGCAACCTTGTCTGGTCCCTCTGTGGAGACTGAACCTTGGGGAGGTTTGACCGTTTGTTCTAATTGCTGCATTTGCAGAACTGTATAGTATCTGAATCCAGTCTGTGAAGGAATTTCCAAATCAAAATTTATGTAGTGTGGCTAACAGAAATTTCCTGTTAACCCTGTTGAAAGCTGTTACAAACAGGCTAACTAGAAGATCCAATAGCAGGAACACAGCGAAAACAGAGTTCAATCTCCCACAACAATTTATTAGCAATATGAATAGACAAAACAGACAGAGCAGACTGCAATGCAGTGCAGGAGCTAACAAACACAAAACCCTGAAAAGGAGGAAGATAATAGGGAGCACTGCAAAAGGCAGACAAACTACTGACTATTCGTCTAATATAGAAAACAAAACCACATCCTAAAGCTGGAACTAACTAACTAAGCAAACAAACACATGACTAACTATACTGAAACGTACTTAGTACCGTGATGAAAAGAGTTAGAGGTCAGGGAACCGGTAAATGGCAGAAACAAGGAATTGACGAGGTAGACACATGTGACACACTAGCAACAAAAAACTAAAAAAAGGACCAACTTAAATACAGACACAGTGATTAATTAAACACAAAACAGCTGCTAAAAACACACACCTGAAATCACTCTGGTCATCTGAGACATGCCCCCAGAAGTGAGTGACAAAACAAAACCAAGGAAACCAAAATACAGAGGCTTCCAGGGACACTGCCTCAGCTGGTCACAGGGGGAAAATGTAACAGAAAGCTATCTATCTATCTTGTCTCTAACGAGACAATGGTTGACTCTGGCTTATTGGTGGTAGTAATCAATTAAGTTAATTAGTCTATACATGTTAGTTGTTAACTGTCTACCTTTGATGAACCCTGTTTGGTCAGAATGGAACTAACTCGATGGGAGTGTAGGATCGTTCCCTTTCTGTTAGAGTAGACTTATGAGGGCTGAATTCATGTCTGGGGGTATGATACCTTGTTGTTTAACTTGATTTATCATTTTGTAAAACGTTGGTGCCAGCACAGCCCAGAATTTCCTACAGAATTCAGATGGGAAACCATCTGGCCTGGGGGCTTTTTTATTTGGCAACTGCTGTAGGGCTTCATGAAGTTCAGCCAAGGACAGCGATAAGTCCAGAGTTGCAGTTTGTTTGTCAACTAACTTTGGCAGTTCCAATTTATTTAAGAAAGATTTGATGGCTAACATAGGTGGGTATATTTATAATTAGTATAAGTTTTGATAAAATTCTTTAAATATATTATATATTTCCTTGTTGTTCTTAATTGATGAATTGGCTTGGAATTTGCCACATCTGTTGGCAATTTTCCGGGCGCAGTAGTTCTACCTGAAATAGAGTTTTCCTCTCAATTATTTTATTTAATTTCAGTTTTAGTTTCCCCAAGTCATTCATGATGCTGTCCTGAAGGGAGTCAGCATAGGCAATCTAGTGATTTTCATTTTCAGCTCTAATTCTGATTCATACAACAAGTCTTTTTTTTTTTTCTTGTGAGATGAGTATGAAATGATTCTGCCTCACATAACTGCCTTAGCAGTCTCCCAGAGAATCCTGGTGTGTCCTTGATATCCATAAAGGTTGCCCACTCCCATTTTATATAACTTATAAAGTCTTTATCTTCAAGTAATGATGTATTAAATCTCCAATTCCTGCTTGTGGTATGAATGTCTTAATCAGGAAAACACAGACTGGTGCATGGTCACTGATTGTGATAGAGTGAAAACTAGTGTCTGAAATGTCTGTTTAGACTGAACTGTTTACTAAAAAGTAATCTAAGTGGGAGTGTGAGTGGGGCACTAATGAAAAGAAGGTGTATTATCTGAAGCTGGGGTGGAGAGAACGCCAAGCGTCGCAAAGCCCAAAATCATTCATATACTGTTTTAAGGTTTCTACCGACTGCCATCCCCTGCTATTTCCTGCTGCACTTAGCCTGTCAAGTCCTGGGTTACATACCAAATTAAAGTCCCCTTCTATTATAAGCTTTGCACCAGAGTGAGCAGACAGTGAGGTGAAGAAAGAGTGAAAAAAGAGGGGTTGTCAACCCTCAATTTAGCATTGCAAAATTATTACAGTTCTTCTTTCTGGGTCTATAATAGTGTTTTTATGAATAAAGTTAATATTTATGCTTATCAGGGTCTATTTTAAAGATGGTTTGAGTTTGTGTATATTTTAAGCATTTTGTTTAGATAAAGAATCGTATACACTCACTGACCTCTTTATTAGGTACACTTGTAAAAGCTAATGTAATCCAATACAACAGCTCTGTCAAGAATTCTACTTGTACGGGGTTGTAATTTGTTGAAACTGTCAGGTGATCATTTTACCACATGTTCATGTTATATAGTCATATTGAATGGTGGAGTTGTACAGATGTACATTTTATTAAGAGGAATTTCTAATGTCTTCTAATTGTTTGGCCCATTTAAAATGAATGCAGGTGAGAAACTGAGAAAGTATAACCTTGTAAATGTAGGAGTCATGACAGAGCTGCTTTATTTGATTTAACAGATTTACCTGTTCCAGTGTACCAGTGTGACTCTTAAATATTATTTTGTTTTACAGTTTTTATGCAATCGAACTAAACAATCAGGCTTTAGCTACTCAAAGTAAAGTTGTTGGAAGGATATAGTTGATTTGGTCATTAGTTAATATAAAAGATCATCTTCAGCAACATGATCTACCTTCGTACTGTCAACAAATCCCATGAATGAAGTTGAGACAGTCTGAGCCATTTGTTAGGCTTACACCAAACAAGAATGCTTCTGAGTGCTGATTTTGTCTGTTTGTTGATGATAAGGTTGGATTTTGTACTGCCTAGCCTAATGAAAAAAGAACATTTTCAATTTTACTTTGGATTCTGGGAAAATGGCATTTTCATAAATCAGTTAAAAAATAATAACTAGTGAAAACTTAGTTGCAGCGCTTAACTTAACAGACCAGCATCGCACTTTTGGTTTACATTTACTGTGATGTTCAAGTGCATCTTTTGCCGCTGATAACGTTTCAGACACATTTGCTGTAAATGAACATCAAAGCTATGACCATCCACTTCCACGATCACCTTCCAGCACGTCTCTGTAACAACTCACTGACTCCAATTTGCTCCAAATTGCTTTGGGGGCGACCCATGGCAAGGGTAAATGAGAGCAAGTAAACAATTGCCTTTGCTATTAAACCAGCACAGAAACATCTTGCTGCTGCTACAGACCTTAACGACCAACATGAATAACTTTGATGGCTGTTTTCCCCAACAGGTTTCCAAACAGGGAAGGGAAGCTCATTAACGAGGAGCAACTGTCAGAGTTGTTCTTGGTAGTCTTAAAGCGTTGTACATCACCTTGATAATCTCAAAGTCATTGTGTCATTCCAGCTTGTGATGACTGATAACCTCCGAACAACGAACAAACCACTTTCTGTAGCTGTTTTAGTAATGAAGAGCTCAGTGCATGCTCTGTTCACACTGCACATGCTTCACAAACACAAATAAAATTGTTTTCAGTTACTTTTATTTTTACTTCTATTGAATATCGATTATTTTCTCATGTTTCTTCATCGCTGATTAAGTGTTTTTTCACTTACTTGTGCTTCGTTTTTGTTTTTCTTCTTTTTCATCCTCCGTTCTGTTTGCATGGCCCCCTTCCTCTTCTGCCTGTTTTCATGCATGGGACGTGATGGGAAGAATTGGAACCACCGAGCTGTCACTCAAGTAGGCTTCAGTTTGATTAGATTATGATAATGAAAAGTTTTGTCTTTTTATTTGACTTTTAAACACATGCACATTTAACAAACAAGTTACATAAACTTTCCATCAGGTCTTAAGAACGACACACTTGCCACATTTCCTGTCGCATTTATTCTCACAACACAATTCAAACTGGGGTGCTCTGAGAGCATGACAGCAGAGGCGTCAGTGCTTGAAATAAATGTCACAGAAAGCGAGTTAAGAACTGTGATGCTTGTTCTTTTTCCTGCTAAAGCTTCTCATTGTCAGAAGATAACGATCAGATTGTGTTCTACAATTCGAAAACGATCAACGGCGTAATTAAAGCTGCATGAAAGCTGATTCAGTGCTCATGTCACCAGTAATTTTTCATTTGTGACAAACTGATCTATGTGTTCGGTTACAGTAGAAGTTCAGTTCATCATTGCACTGAAAATGTACATCAATAGAGGGAGCTTTGAACACTAAGTGATGTGCATTATGACAAACAGCCACATTTGACAGCATCTTTATCTTTACCTATTGGGACAACTATATCAGGTAGGATGCCAGAAGCTGAAAATTTCATTGTGACATTTTAATATTAGACAATGTAGAACAAAATTCTGAAATTCTTCTCTAAAAAACTCTACTACTGTGAATAATAACGTTTTTGCAGCATATAGCACTTTCCTAGTATTACAGAACGGTGATTAAACAGAGATTAAACAGTAAATTTTTCTAAGATAAGCTCTAGTTTCATAGTGAAACCAGAGATATGAGTTTGCAGGGGCAAACTGCTAATATATAGTTATTGCCTCTACATTTTCATTTGTTTAAAAATGTAACAATCAAAACATGCAGTGTGATGACGTTTAGAAATCCTGGTGGTGAGTTTTATAACTTACAATTGTTGTTTACTTCCCATAATATGATATATCTTTTAGCTGTTATATATATTATATAATATACAAATCGGTTATGAACGTTCTTTTCAACTTAGGTTTGTTGAGATGTAAAAAGCATGATGGCTCTGATACTGTAATTTAATTGCGTTAGAGCGCAGTAGGTCTGTAAAGTGAATTTTATAGAAGCTGAGGGGTCTGGCAAGCGGCTAGATAAGATCAAGTGACAGCAAGGCCTGCAGTTGTACTCACATTGCAGACCACAGCACATTAACAAATCAATATTTCTCCAGCACACACACGGAGAATACCATCAGCACTGAACTATAAAGCAAACTGATGGGATTGCAATTGTCTGTTTGGATTGAGTGGGTGTTTCAATATACAGTTAAGCTGAGTAGACATTTAGCTGCAGGTTATGTAACTGCTGGAAGTTGTAAACTGGCATCAGATTGCACAGGAATGTTTTTTAAATGAACTCTGCATATGTTAACACTTTGAATCTTGTTTTTATCTCATCTTATGTTCAGTTTTTGTGGCCGTCTCACATTCACACAACACAGGTTAATACACTTTCATATTGACTCCTTAAAATACTTTAACATGTTTGTCTTTAATAGCATCCTGACATTTGTTTGTTTAAAATATCAAAGACCCTGAGCAACTACATTACTTCATCTCACAGTGAGTTTAATTGCTTCTTTTACATGATGCTAATTAGTTAGTTAGTTAGAGGCAGAAGTTAATTTGCAGATTCCATCTTTTCCCATACAAATGTTTGCTTCTGAAATTTAGATACTTATTAAGAAAACAACAACCAGCAGAATTCCTTTACATGAAACGGTGAACAGTTAATTTTATCCTGCACTTGCTTTGATAATCCCTGTGGTATTCTGAAGCATTACAGCAGCCAAGTCGCTCTTGAGTCATGAAACAAAAACAATATACAGCAAAGACACACCATGAGACAGATAAGAAAACAACATAATAAAATCAAAACCATATTTCTAATGAACAACTGAACTGACAGTATGACTCCAAATATATTTATTAAGCAATACTCCCCATTTTGTGTTTGTGAGAAATATTCAAACATTTTATAAATATTTAAACAGCACATAATGTGGTTGTGTTATTTAACATATATATCATTGTCTTCTGTATGCATCCACTTATGGAGCCTAGTGTATATATACATACATAACATATTATAATAACATGTATTATGGTATTTGTACTATAAGCCACCATTGTGGTATCATTAAAATCCAGGTGCTTTGCTTTAAATCACAGATTTTCTTTACAAAAAATCTGATGTCTGGTTCTCTTGTTTTCAATTTTTGCTTTAGGGGATCAGCAGTCTGTTCAGCTCTCTTAAGGTGGTCCGGCTTCTCCGTCTGGGTCGGGTTGCTCGTAAACTGGATCACTACATTGAGTACGGAGCGGCTGTACTGGTCCTTCTGGTGTGTGTTTTTGGATTGGCTGCTCACTGGCTGGCTTGCATTTGGTATGATCATGATACTATTGTTTATTTATTCATTTATAATAACCTGTAATTGTTTGCATTTATCAAACAGTCTCTACTTATTCCTACTACTTTTCTTTTGGTACAGTATTACATACATAATCATATAATCTACTAACAAGGAGAGTAATATTTTTAAGCTGGTGTTACAAACATAACACATTCTCAGAGATTGCTACAGTGTACCATAACTGTGATAGAGTAATAACAGCGCTAATTAATATAATGAGGCCATTGATTAAGCTAATTAAGGCATTAATTAGGAGGGTTTTTTTTGACAAGATACTTGTTTTCAAGCATTAAAAATGTATGTTTTATGTACCTTAAAGCCTGAAAGAGTTATAGTGGTTTCAAGAGAATTAGTTTTCCTCATTAATATTCAAATTTAAGGCATGCAGGCCTCCAAAGTCTAATGAGATCATCTCCTCCACAAGGGGTATGTGTGGTAGAAACAACAACACATAAGTTTCCCTGTGCATTGTGCTTGTTTAAATATGCCTATGAGAATGTCTAAATAAACACAAGCACACAAATGGATGTGATGCAGATGCTATCAGGACTACTGCATACAGAAAAACAGGGACTGACAGTTCATCATAAGCCCAAAATCTATCAGATGTCCTTTTTTATATTATAAGCTATTTCCAGCTATGAGATATATTAATAATAAACAGTATATTCATAATAAAAGAAAATATTAAGCACGACATTATGTCTGTATATAAGAGTTCAGAGAGATTATACTCACAAACAGCCCCATGAGGCTCTAACCAATAGCATAAAGATTGTACACCGTTCAGTCAAACTTCAATAAATGGAGCTGATGTTGCTCCAAAACCACAGTCTGATGCCATTAAAAATAGCTCCTGTCTCGTTTCCCTCGGTGGTTTCTGTGGTTGCCATGGCGTCCACTTGAGAAAAGTTAAACCATCATCAACTCCGATGACAGCAGCAAATACCCATGCCTGCTCACAACAGCGACAGTCTCCCTCCGAGTCTTCATTTGAAACAGTGGAAGTAGTTGTGTATAGATAATCACCAGTAAATAAGAAAACTGCAGATTTTATGTCCTACGTTGTGGTTCACGCTACTCTGATTCTTACTGATAATTAATTGGCTTAATTAGTGAACACAGTAACTCAAACAATACATAGCAGTAACGAAACACTACATACAGCTAATTGACATACAGTAGACGATCAGACCAGTGCATTACCCATATATAGATATAGTATGAGAATATTTGCTGTTAAATGTCTAAGCAGTTTATCATGCATCATTAGATTCACCTGATTTGTGCGTATTTATCATGTAGGATTGTTCATGTAAAGTAGCTTGTCCACGAAAATAGATTGACTCAGATGTTTCACATGTAGACAACTGGGTGGAAGGGTGAAGTTAAAGTTTTTTGGTCTGAAAACAGAGAAAAAGAATCAATGAAAATAAAAAGCAGACTTTTCCTGGAATATCTCAACTATGTGAAATATCTCAACAGTTACCATGGATTTAGTGAACTTTAGAGTTTTCTTCTAGTACTACCATAAAGTTTATTAGTTGTGAGTAAAATGTTTCAAACTGGTAGAATTACCATGTATTTGGTACACACATTTATGCCTCCCTTGGATGAGTTGCAGTAAGAGTCATTTCAAAACTTCATTATTTCAGTGTTCATAACAAAATACATACAGAACTAATGACGTTACCATAACCATTAGCATTGCAGAGCTGCCAAAGTGGCTGTTTGATAAATTGACCCTTTAAAACAAACATGAAATTCACTAACTGAATATTTGCGCTCCAGGTACAGCATTGGTGATTATGAGGTTATCGATGAAGAAAACAACACTCCACGTATGGACAGCTGGCTCTACATTCTGGCTGAGACGATGGGGAAACCGTATCGCTTCAATGCCAGCGGCTCCGGGAAGTGGGAGGGCGGGCCGAGCAAGGACTCTGTCTACATCACTTCCTTGTACTTCACAATGACCAGCCTAACAAGCATCGGCTTTGGCAACATCGCCCCAACAACAGACGGAGAGAAAATCTTCGCCGTGGCCATGATGATGATTGGATGTGAGTGGAGGCAGTTTTTCTTGTTTCTGATGTAGCAGATGATACAGAAGAAGTTTATCTATGCTCTTTAAAGCCATAAGATAAGATGATGTGAATAATATGGAACAATGTGTAACCTAAAATATGCTGAACAGGTCAAATATAGTTCAGTGGAAGAACTATTGTAGCCTTTATTAAATTTGATAGTATCTTGGCTCTGTGTTCACACTACTCTACAGCAAAGGAACAGAGAAAATGAAAGAGCTGAGCCCAGCAGATATTGTAGTTTACCAAGTGGCCTGCAAATGGTCTAAACATCACTAAGCTGCTGGAACCAGATATTTTATAAAGATGTACAGATGGACTTTGCTGGCCTATTTCTGGTGTGACTGAATTCTACGTTTTGTACATTCAGTAACTGTTTTTTGAGTCTGGCACAGGCTGAAGGTGTCTCCATTCTCAATCCTAACAAGGGAATGATTCAGTTGCCAGTGAGCACAACTTCTGTATCGCTGTTGTAGCTGGTGTTTCAGAACTGCTCCTTGTGCAAACACATACACATTTATATGGCAAAATAATCTTATATCTTACAAAAATATTCCAAGGCCAGTTTTTAATTGTGCTCAGTTTTTCAGGCATCAGTAAAACACTGCAGCTCCTAAATGCAATGATGTTTACAGTACAGCAGGTTGTGTGGAGTGCGATGCATCACTTACATAATTTTCCAGTATATCTGCAATGTTTCAATTGAAACAACACGATTAAAACGGTGAACAAGGCATCTGCTCCTCAGAGGCTGGAGTTTAGTGGAATATTTTTAACAAAATGTTCTGTTTTTACAGTAGGTCTGTAAAAATATGTTTTGGTGCACTGAATAATAAATCAGAGCAAAATTGTCATCAGCACAAACTGATCATCACAAAGGTGATGCTAACAGTGTGAACAATGTGTGTTTATATCACCAATTGTGGTTCATCAACAGAAATAGTTTTCCTGTAGACATAAGTGACACTGACCAAGTTATCATTTAAAGTTAAGAATCCTCACTAACACAACATTTAATCTGCTAAAACGAAGGCAGATTTGCATGCTCCTCTTTCCACATCTGAGCATTAAAAATTTATGAGGTATCTTCTGCTTGTGTAGCTCATAATACAGTGTGCTGAGCAGAGCCATTATGTGTGTGACTGCACGTGCAGAGCAACACCTCGGAGCAATAACTGACACTGCCAAATCAATTTAGCACAGAGCTCCCTCCAATCCCTCTGCAATAAGTTCTCACCTACCTTGTACTTTTTTTTTTTTTTCCCAGCCACAATCTCAACCCTGAGACAAGACGATGATTGTCCCTTCTCGCTCTCTCTCTCTCTCTCTCTTTCTGTCTTTGTCTGTTGTGATGGCTGTTCAGGTTTACAAATACACTGCCAGTGGAACTGGCAAAGCTCATCTGCATGCTCGTCTCTGTTAAAAATTTTCATTGTGAGATACAACCCATCTTAAAGCGTAAATATCTAAAAGCCAGACAGCCTCAGGAGGATTCAGTTGTAGATGCAATCTACTTTAGTCCATGGCTGTTCTCTATGAAATATGAATGCCCTCATACTGTTCTATTTTTACCATCAGCACTAGATCGGTGCTGGCAGTAGAAGATCACAGCGTGACGAGGGATTTGGGGGGGTGGCATGTGGAAGAGGGGGCACTCTACATATGTCCTGTTTCTATAGCAACTGTTGGCCTGGGGCTTGAGTTCCTGACAACTGTCGTAACTACATTCGTACAAGCCAGCTGTTGGATGCTGAGCAACGCTGCGATGAAGTTGTGTACGTCAGCAAATACAGAGTGATGGTGGGGACCAGATGAAACTCTGGTCCACGGGGACCGATCGAGTTTCCTCTGTTACAGCAGTTTCTGCTGATCAGAGAAGTGAGTGTTGCCATCTGTGTTCGAGCTCGAGGTAGCAGTCATCCCAAATCCAACTTCAAAAGAAGAGGGTTGTCAAATCATCCCAGATTGAATAGGCTCAAATCTTCTGAAAACCTTATAACAATGATAATATGCCACAAACAAGAAGTTTAGGTGATAAATAATTATATACCGTACTTCAACGCATGCAGTATAAGTGAGCGAAGGTGGTGAAGGGATGAAAGTTGTGGTTGTTCGCGCCCTTGAGGAGTTTTGAGCACTTTTTAATTGGTATTATTCCCTGTGCAGTTTTCAACACTTTGATTCAAGATTGCACACCGTGAAATAAACAGACATACGCAAACTCATGCACAGGTTACTGACATCATTGAGGATAATTGAAATGTGTGGCTGGCATGCTTCCTCTCCATCCCTTCTAGCAGGGCTAATTAGGGCTTCATTGCCAAGAGAACACTACACACAGAGCAGACATCTAATGGCTTTGATCCGCACACACACGGCAGCTGTTGCACCAGTCGAACCACCCAGTCACCT
>OMLM01001834.1:9135-36417 GCA_900302695.1 Helostoma temminkii | reverse complement strand
CAGTCACCTCAGAGATGCACTGTTAGTTCTTCCTTTTCCTTTTCCTTTTCTTTGATTCCTCCATCACAAGACAAGGAGAATATATATTTAAAATAAATTTATTTCGTAGGATTTAACATGTTGTTGGATGCTTACACGCACACACACTCAATACAAAGATGTATAGATTATCTCCATTGATGAGTACTAATTGTTAATTTTCATGTAATATGATTGAAGGAAATTGTAATCTTCTTTTAAATGTTGGGTAATATTTATATGCTATTTATATTCTTGTTACCACATTTACAAGCGATTTTTGCAAGCTAGAAAACCACATTTTGGAAATCTGTGTGACACCACATTTAGAAAATAGTTTTGTCTTTTAAACCCAACCATATATATGTTTATGTCTTCGTAAAACGCAATTAAAAACCGCAATTTTTTTTTTGTAAACACTCACTAAACAATCTCTATTGTCTCAGTTCAATAGATGGTTGTGTGTATGTTCACAAATGGATTTTTTTATTAACAATCGACATTCTTCAAGAAGTCAGACCTTTATACAAGCACATACTGTATCTACTATATACTGTATGTTGTGTCAAGCTTCAACAGCCAACGACTTCAAACATAACAAAAAAATGGAAGTGTGTTTTTAAAAAAACAAAATCTTCCAAATTAAAATTTACTTGGTAAGATTTACTGAAATAAGACGTGATATTTAGAAAAAACAGACTTTGAAATTAGCTGGGAAAACTCATTTTAAGTTATGTTGGGAGTATTTGGAAGTGTTTTTTTAGTAAGGCACCAGTGCGCCAAAACTTTTATTTTTTACTCAAAAGTAGCTTATTGGCAGCACATTTGTTGAGGATACATTTAATTTATTTAAAGTTGTGAGTATGTAAGACTTGCACTTCAAATGAGTTTAGAAAGTGTTACTTAAGCTAATCTAAGATGAACTTATAACAGGAACTTATAACAGAAGATATTTGGATGCTTAGTCTAAAAGGAAGTCGTTCTAGCTCTGTGAAATGTTACTTTAAGTTAAGTGATTGTGTCTTATATCTATATCAAAATTAGATATTTCAACTAGAACTTAGACAAATAATGTGTTGTTTTTTCAATGTGCACACATTATTAATCTTAAAAGCAAACTCATCTTCGATCATGTGTTTTTGATTTAAAAAAAATATTTTTTATTAAGTTTACCAAACTTCTTTTTTGTCATCTTTGCATTTTTCCAGCCCTTCTTTACGCCACCATCTTTGGTAATGTGACAACAATCTTCCAGCAGATGTATGCCAACACCAATCGTTACCATGAGATGCTTAACAGTGTCCGGGACTTCCTCAAGCTCTACCAGGTGCCTAAGGGCTTAAGTGAAAGAGTTATGGACTACATTGCCTCCACCTGGTCCATGTCACGTGGTATAGACACCGAAAAGGTACATCAGACTGCATCAAGTCCTATATTGTGATTTTTATTTTTTTTAAAACCTCAAAAATCATTGAGAGATGGAAAGTCCCCATAATTAAAATAACCTCTTTTGTTTACATTCAAGCCACCATAAACCAGATAAGACAAGCTCTGGAAAACATGTTAATATGTTACTACTCATCTAAGCTAATTGTGTAAAGTGTATTTTGTATGGATTAAACAAACCACATATGTGTTAATTAGTGAGCTTTAGAGACGGTAACTTTAGACAGAGTGAGCTTTTCCCCAGTTTCCAACCTCATCTTAGAAAAATGGTAAACAACTACTTTAAAACTCCAGCAATTGATACAGCATTTTATTTTATAGTGGTTATAAATTAGATTCTAGATAGATCATTACTACAAATGTTATTGTCACGTCAGGAAAAACATGTAACAGACGGTGGTGTTTGTGTGCATGGAAATTACACCTGGATGCAGGTAAGTTGATTTAATTTGAAGCCAGAAGGCATTAATGTCACTGTTTCCTTTTTAAATCCACCAGTCCAAGACCCAATTATAGAAATATTTTATGACTTCAATACAAATTTGAATTTTTTTTGTTGATAGTTATTCTGCAAGTGCAACAAGCCTGCTATCGTGTCTGTAGCCTGCACTGATTTGTATCACTTATATGTGTGAAGCCACACCATAGGGTCTAAAAGTGGCACATAATCCCTGTCTGCTTGACATTCATCTTCAAAGTGATTTGTTTTAAAGGTAGATCGCTGCGACGGCCTGGCATCCTGTTGATTAGGTGCACTTGAACAACATGCTGCCACTCAGTGACACTGCCCAGAGAGGTGGCTGGACTTTAAGCTGGTAGCAGCTTCTGTGTGACCTTCTCATGAAACCCCACAATAAAACATAATTCACACTGGACATTCTCAGCCTGTATGATAGACTGAAGTAGACGCCTGTGCTCTTTGATATTTCCCCAAATCACTGACAAAGAAAGAGACTCCAAACTCACGACTAACACCTTTAGACTTTACCTTTTTACATTTGTTGAACTTTCAAGTGCATTAGTCACTTACTGAACGCACCTGTCCTTTTCGGATGTGTGAATATCTATGGCCTCTGATATGAAGTGAAATATTTATCTTGGGTGTTGAGAAATGCTAAATTCAGATTATCACATATCTACCCAAACTGCCAAATATGGACTGTCCACCAGTTCCTTAATATAATTCAATATTATCTGATGAAACTCAAATCATCCCACCTTTCTTTGATCCACAGCCCTTCTCTCATCTCTTATCTTGGCAGGTGTTGCAGATCTGTCCAAAGGACATGAGAGCAGACATTTGTGTTCACCTCAACCGAAAGGTTTTTAAAGAGCACCCAGCTTTCCGGCTGGCTAGTGATGGCTGTCTTAGAGCACTGGCCATGGAGTTTCAGACCATCCACTGTGCCCCTGGAGACCTGATCTACCACGCTGGTGAGAGTGTGGACAGCCTCTGTTTTGTGGTGTCGGGATCACTGGAGGTCATTCAGGATGACGAGGTGGTGGCCATTTTAGGTGAGCTGAGTGCTTTTATTTTAAAAATCCTGAAATATAAATTTATAATGAATGTTTTCTATGAACATGAAGAGGTGAAGTGTGGCTCTTATCACATATGTGCTTCACTGTGTTACTTACCTTGAAGAATCACGGTGTTTGCTAATTGTAAAGAATAAGAACAATTAACAGCAGACTAATGCCTTAATCAGATATAAATTAATAAAACTGATGAAATTATTAGAAATTTGCAGAAATGGAAACATTTCGTATGTCGTGGAATAGCAGGAAAAATGTTCAGCCTAAATCAGAGAACTCTCACAATAATGAAAATTTAATAATTGATGTCAAATGTCCGACTGTCCTTATTCTGAGTTACTTTTTGGTAAATACTTAAAATTTCAAAATGCCTCAAAGCTAAGAGACCTTAAACACAATTTTAAGATATTTCAAATGGTTAATGTTACTTATGGTGGCTTGTTAAAAAGGGCCCAGGTCACCTGAGACCCTTTTTGAAGAACATTTCTTTTGATGCATATCCTTTCACCAAATTCCACTAACAATTTGACAAAATTAATAATGGAATTCACCACTTATGTTTATTTTATGAAAGACATAAAATTTCCATTCAGCCCAACTGTGGAACGAGCTGCCCCAGATCTTCCCACTATATAAATAATATACATTTATGGAGTTCTTAAGCTTTAATAAAAAGAGACAGGAGGGATTTTAGATGTATAAGGGATGCTACAGTATCTTGCTCCTATTTAAAGTAAAGGTTGTTCAAACTGTCCTCCAACAAAACAGTTCAGCAAAAAAATATATAATTATAAAAAAATAAATGTTTTTATGAAAAGTCTTAAAATCTGGTCTTGTTTCTATCTGTTTAGCATCACTTTACAACAATCTGTGATAGCTGAGCTGATTTAGATGAGAATTTGTGACAGATACACAATGCTCACAGTAACAGCCTGGCTCTTGAATACCACTCTTGATCAGCTTGCTTATTTTGAAACCATGATCTGTGCATAAAAAGCTACTACTTCAGTATCATTATGATCTTTGTTACTCCACTTTTTTATAATTTTATCTGGCAACTGGTTGAACTACAACCAGCATTTATGAGGCAGTATAATGCCAAGCATATAAAAGGTTGTCTAAGGGTTAAAATCAATAACTGTACCACATTCAACCTGGATGTGTTAGTCATGTTTTAATCTTAAATAATTTTTAATCCATTCCTCTAAATAGTTTCACTAATTTGCTGTTGGTTAGAGTAAGTCTGTCTTGCCCCCTTCTTGATTTTTTAAATTATTTTCTATTGCATATATGTCACACTTTTATATTCAGATCATAAAACATTTTTTATATTATTAAGATTACCTGAGTCAATACTGTTTTAAATTGAGTTGCTGTGGCATGACCTACACAGGCCATTCATGCTTGAAAACCCTCCAATGTGGCTGAATTAAAACAATTCTGCAAGGAAGAGTGGGCCAAAATTCCTCCACAGCGATGTGAAAGACTCATTGCCAGTTATCTCGAATGCTTGTTAGCAGTTGTTGTCAACAAGGGTGAAACACCCAGTTCTTAGGTTCTTACATAATTACTTTACTACCTGGCAGGTTTAAACAGCTTTTTTCACTTATTAAATTAAATCATCATTTAAAAACTGCATTTAACATTTACTCGAATAATAATAATAATAAGCTCCGCTTATTATCCCTCAGCATTCAACTCAGATTGCATTCCAGTTTACTCTGCACCCACTCACTCCAGAGAATGGGGAGAAATTTATTCTGGGTCGGGCCTGGCCATGCTTCAGGTTCATAGTGTGAGTGGTAGCAGAGCAAAATCAAAGTGAGTCATAGGGCGAAACTCTCTCCTTTCAAAAAATAGTTGCCGTACTCTGCTCTGCCAAAATCTGTCCTGTGACAGACAGTAAAAGCGTTTTACTTGCTTACACCCATCATTATGTTTTTAAAAGTTAACATTTTTATTTATCCTGATTATTGATTTTGTGAATATTAAATGGCATTTTTTAGCAAGACCAGTGTTGGTTGGTTGGTTTTTGTCCATAACCTATTGGCTCCTCTTTACAAAATCAACATGAAGACTATAATGGAGGCTGAAATGACGAGAACCTTAATTTCTCATTAGCCTAATGGCCCTGTAAAACAGAAACAACAAATAAGACGTGCAGACAAGATAGAGCATCTCATCTAATCTACCATTAACCTGACAACAACTCCTCAGCAAAATGAATAGTAGTTCTAAATGTTACTGATCACCCTAAGACATCTTGATATGAGTGATAGTTTAAATTTCCCAGAGCATTTAACGATAACATTGAACACTTCCAAATCTAAACAGTCTGTTACATTATACTGTTGACTGCCTGTTGACCACTTACAGTTTCTGTCTATGTACTTCACAGGAATTAAAGTGTGTCTATAAACTGACATGTCACAAAAGTAATGCAAGTGACACATCTATAAATAATTAGTAAATGATTTTTTAAACATTACTAAAGCCATTAATTACATTAAAGTTCTTCATATAATGTTCCTCATTAGAAAGTGGCACCAAATTAACAGTTAATTTATTTCTCTTTTTTCTATCCTATGTTTTGGAAGAATGACGTAGTCTAAACAGTGTCCTGTCACTGCAGGTAAAGGAGATGTATTTGGGGATGTTTTCTGGAAAGAGGTGACTCTGGCTCAAGCCTGCGCCAACGTCCGAGCTCTGACCTACTGTGACCTCCACGTGATTAAACGTGATGCTCTGCAGAAGGTGCTGGAGTTCTACACAGCATTTTCCAACCACTTCTCAAGAAATCTGCTGCTCACTTACAACCTGCGAAAGAGGGTGAGTGATTTTTCAAATAGCACCAGGACACAATACAGTTTAGATTTATTCTTTAAACCATACTTTTCATGATAATACCAGCTGCATACAGCTAGTAGACCTAAGAAAAAGTGTAACCAAAATATATATATTCATTGCAAATATATATGTTCAAATGTGCTGATCTGCTTCTTCAACTATCCAGTATTCCATTTTTTTAATACCCAAGTGCTGTTAAACATTAAAGAATTTCTTTGGAAAATGTAAATGTATTAATTAGTATCTGGGCAGGATTTTTAAAAACACTCTACTTGACAGGACCCCACTACTGCAGCCAGAGCTCATGCACATACTACATTTCGAACAAACACTTCCATTAAACAGTCACCATATATTAAAGCCACTCACACATCCTTTATTCAGAAATGAACAGCTGTGATCAACAACACAAGTGTAGCTACCAATCATTACTTCATTCATAATAAGGTTAGCCTGCCCAAGAGAGTGCAAGTTAGATTGAATTGCCTGCATATGAAGAGCCAGCCTTATCCGCTCTATTCACCAGGGTCCCATAATTTCTGAATATATATATAGCAAGGAAATCCAGACGTGGATTAAATAAGTATTAAATGGAGACTGTGAGGTTGGGAAATCCAGCTCACAATATGCTGCACAAACAAATGGTTTAAGTTGTGAGAACCATTTTGCTATAAAGCTGAGAGGAAAAGGTGGATGCTCTCTTTTAACATTCATGAAGGATTTTGTATGTATTGCTTTTTAGCATGATGCCAAAGAACAAGAAAACACAATGGCTGAAGTTAGAGCTAACAGAAAACCTCCATTTCCCAATTTGGAAAATAAACATTTTAGACAATTTTTGTTTCTTCATCCTTCAGCCTCTGTTCCACTAGTGAGATAATGCATTTCCTTACAGAGGTAGGGGTGTGTCCACAATTTTTTAAATGTCTGTACTCTTCCTGGGAACTTTATCAATGTTCTTTCTCAGAGTTTAATGAGAAGAAGAGCTAGACTACTAAAATTAGCCAGGCCAATATATCAATCCTTATTGTCTAATGGCAAATAGATCACAGTGTCACAGTAAATGAACAATGAATTACTTTACAAAAGTGCCAAATAGGTGCAATGTAATTTAGAAAGTGTCTTTATTACATGTTTTTTTCAATACAAAAATATTGATCTCAATAAGTATCTCTCACAGTGGTTTATAAAAATACATATAAGTATTAATATAAAAATTATATAAATATAATCTAAAATCTAGTAAAGGGACCTTGACCTATTCTTTCCAAGATCAAGAATAATTGTTAGCAGCTGTTATGCAGCTGTTGAATGCTAACAAAATAGTTCAAATATGATAATAAAATAAAATTAAAATGTATTTGGCCTTGAATTGAAAAAATGTTACATGTAACTTGCAGACTTATAAAGATGTTTTTATCCACTGAAGCCAGAGTCGTGATACAAATACTTTCCTCTATGGCACAGTAATAGCCTCTTTAATGTGACATTTATACAATTATATTTAGCCTCGAGGAGCCTGTATTGCATTATAATTTTATTTGCTAACTGATGGTTATTTTAATGGTGTTTTATTCAGAAGAATTTAAATTCTCTTGTAGATTGTCTTCCGAAAGATCAGTGACGTGAAACGAGAGGAAGAGGAGCGACAGAGGCGTAAAAATGAAGCCCCCCTGAACTTGCCACCAGATCACCCAGTGCGCAAACTCTTCCAGCGCTTTCGACAGCAGAAGGAAGCTCGCTTGGCAACAGAAAGACCCGAACTGGATGAACGTGATATCGAAAAAGGTCCTGCCTATGTGGACATCCCAATAGCTAAAACGGCTATTACAACTACCAGCATTGTCACAGTAACGGAAAGCCCAGCTACACCCTCATCTTCAATGCCTTCATCTTCGTCACCCCCCAACTGCACTCCGTCAGATAAGGTGAAACTGCAGGTGCCACCTCCCATTTCTTTGATCGGATGTCGGCCAGCTGAGCAAGTTAAAGTTAAAGGCTGGGGGCGCTTCAAGGAGTCCATGGCCAAGGCCGACAACTGGAAAAAAGTGTCCAAAGCCGAATCCATGGAAACTTTACCTGAGCGGACCAAGGTTAATGAATCACAGATGTCTCTAAAGAAGACAGACTCGTGTGACAGTGGTATCACCAAAAGTGACCTGCGCCTGGACAAAGTGGGTGACTTACGCACGACTCCCCAGGACCGCAGTCCTATCCAGCCTCCGGAAACCAGGCACACCTTTTACCCTATACCGGAGCAGACACTTCAGGCCTCGCTTCAGGAGCTCAAGATGGAGCTTAAGGACGACCTCAGTAACCTGAACGTTCGAATGTCGAACCTAGAGACACAACTGATAGAAGCACTTCAGCTCCTCAAAGCGAGGAAAACAAGTGCTTGCTCTCCTCAGCCTCTTTTTGATATTTCTAGACCTGCTTCACCAGAACTGGACAAAGAGGACATCTTCTCTTGAAATGTGGATGAATCATCAGGCAATAGTTAACTGTGAGCTCAGCTGGAATCCAGTAATATTGAGATTACTTGGATAGCTGAGGCTGCACTGGGCACAGTGTTTAGATAAAGAATGGTCCTTAAGATGCACCAGCCTTATCACAGGTGTGTACCTATTGCTGACCAGTGATTGTTGTGTTAAGAAGTCAAGGTCGCAGCCCAGATTTTGGTGTTGTAACACCGAACACTCGGTTACATAAAAACTGACAGCTTAATGTTTGTACATATATTTGATTTATTTTTCCATTTCGCTATAATGGAAAAACAGTAATAGTGGTTTGATATTAACTTGAGCCCAAAACCTGTTCAGAATAACGTAGTTTTATCTCTGTTGGAGTGCCCAAGAAACAGCATGACCCACTGGTTTGTTATTGAATCAACTGTGTATGATTCTTTGCATGTCACATAAAATAGACCTGTGCCTCAAACTGCAGATGGTGCATATTTCATTAACTGAGGTTGCATGGTAAGTCATTATTTCATAGTGACTGTGAAAAAGCACAGTCTTCGCAGATGTTGAAACAGACTAATATCCTCCAGCAACTGATGAACTCTTATTATATCAACTGCCAGGATTGTTATGAATTATACAACAGAAAACTCTGGCCAAGCAGTCTGATTTTCAAAAACATCTTTCAGCAGAGCTTGTAATTTCCATAACTCACAGCTAGATGTGCTTGATGGAAAAGGAATGAGGTGTTAACTAGTGAGATGACAGTGAGCAAGTTATCCATCTTTCCTGATGTGATTGATGATTTTTATGTATAAAGGGAGCCACGAAGATCAATACACATACATACACGTTTTGGGAAATTGTGCATTTTAGCTTTGGTGAAGCATAGTCTGATAATGCTGATTGTACTGATTATGGTTGTGCCCCTTACCTTATTTTAAAACTGACAGATTTTAATATTTGAAACCAGTTTTAGTGTTATTCATTTAGTAGTCACTGAGGTACATTTAGACATTTGTTTCATTAGCTGGCATGAATTTAATGAGAACCATGTTTTCACATTCTTTTGAGGGGAAAAAACCCCAGGAAAATTAAAATGTGAGTCCTTCTGCATACATGTTCATGCTAAGTGTGTTTTCAGTCACAGTGCTCTCTTTCAGGAATTGGTTAGCTTTATTTGAGATCAGTATTAGCAAGCCATTTTCGGCCTTCACATACTAATTCACTTATTCACCTAACATATTCCCTAAATGCTCCTCCCAATTGAGAGACTTTCATCATCATCACTTGGTTGTGACAGCTTACAGTCAATGACAAAGATTTTTTGCTTGCATTTTCTTTATTGCTTAATCTATAGAATATGTTCTGTAGTTATCGATTATTTGCTTGATACACCACCACTGAAAACTTTGGGGTCACTGGGGTTTTTTGTCCACTTAAATAACAACAATCACATACTGTACAGCGTAGACATTCCTGATGTTGTAAACGACTATCGTAGCTGCAAATATTTTTTTTAATGGAGTACATTCATACACTAGACGTACAGATCCCCATTATCAGAAATGTTAAAGTGGCACTGAAGGAAATGGGGGGTGAGAAAATGGGGATATTTGTGATACTGAAATCATTTATTACAGAACAACTAATAAAATAAAAGTACACAGAAAAATATGCATCAAACATTAAGTAAAGCAGAGCCATTAGTTCTGGTGTCAAGCAATAATTATGCAAATCTATGAATAAAGTAAGAATCAAATTTTATTTAAGGTGACTCATACAACTCAACCAGCTGAGGAAAAAGACACTGAGGTTTTTTTCCACAACACACACTCTGTGGCCTCCATGTCCATCAAAAATTCAGATTGCTAAAAATAAATGTACATGCCATCATAGGAGTTTGGTTTAAAGCCAGTGTTTAAGTTTATGGGTTTTATGCTTTCACAAAAAATTTAGAACTTTGGTTGGGAGAAACACTAAAACCATCACGCTATGCTTCGCTTTCAGAGGATTCATAAAACTGCTCATGCAAGTAAAGCATTTAAAAAGGCCTGAATGAGTCACAGAGGACTTAATGGAATGGATCTAAAAATCATGTAATAGCAGAGTGAAGTAAATAAATAAATCTTCAAATATCTGACAGATTTCATAAAATGTAATTAGATTATTTTTACACAATCAACTCTTCAGTTAGTTGTTATTAAGTTAAAAAGCCACAGATGCTCCTAAAACCCTGTGAAATCTGTTACAGGATGGTTCTGATATTTTTCATTTTAAACAACTAAAAGAGGTTTTGGAATTGCACACAATTAATAATCAAAAATCAAATCAAAAACAGACAGAAACAATCTCTGCTTCTAATCCAATTCCAATCTTAATCCAGTTGGTGCTGGATTAAAGTTGGAATTAGACTAAGACTGAAAGTAGCAAGAAACTGCTAAAGTAGATTGGCTCTTTCATACATATATCATCATATGTATTTAACATTTCACATATTAGGTCATTAATAAACGTAAAGTGACGTCATGTCATCAGAGGTTTACATCTATGAATGTTGTGTTGCTGTTTAACTACGATTGTTTAGAACAAATTAAAACAAACAGAAACCTGTTCTGATTTTGAACAACACTAACATAAATGCAAACATAATGAGGTGCTGACATTTTATTTATTGAACCCTACTTATACCACAAAGAGAACATTTTCTTCATCGCACTGTGTAAAAGAATAACAGAAAGTACATTTCAAACCTTTATTTTTAATGACCCAGCTTGTGCATATTTTGAGCTTTATATTTTATGTTGGAGGCACTGTATTTTCAATTATGTAATTGGTTGTATTTAGACTGCTAATTTTCTGATTATTTTCATACTAACAGTTAAAAGATCAAATCGGTTTCAGCTCAAGTCCAACAACAAGGATTTGGCATGTGCAGGGTACTTTCACTTTTCAAGAGGCTAAATTTATTTCCCACCACCATAAATGTGCAGCACTAAAATAGGATGTAGGTGCACTCAGACATTCAAAGACAAGCTCCTTGAAAGAATATGTACTTCTGTGCTGTGATGTTTAATAACAGCTACCCACTGCTACTTTTACATGATCACTTTATTACATTAACATATTACATTTTAATAATATTAAAGTCATTTGATTGCTACTGAGAAGCATGCAACACTGTGCCTTCATAATATAGCCCCATGCAGTGAGAGAAGCAGTGTTAAATAACCAAATTACTGTTGCTCCTAGAAAATGATTGGAACACAAAAAACTATTTTTGTGGTCAGCCCTAGAAAGCTGCCTAGTTAGAAAACCCTACACACATTGTATACACACAGTATATGCACAAAGTATATTGCAACATTTATACTCTTAATGAAGAGAAAAGTTTGAATTTGGTGTATGGATTATGTAATATGCATATGCCTCTATGTTCACACGTAATGTGATGAAAAATGTAACTACTTCAAGCACAATGGGAACTCTTTGTTATGAACTATGACATACTGTACTATTCATAATAAATATTTTATACATGCTGTACCTGTCTGTTCTTGTCTTTGTGTTGTAGCTCTCCTCTCAGTGATAAGACCACTCGTCTAAGAAAGTGTAACTCAACAGATGTATTCTTCTGCTGATCTTCTTATGTCAGATAAACCTCACAGTTTTGTGCTCGTTTAAGAGGATTCGCCAATCCGTGCTCACGCTGATCCTGCTTAATGCCACAAATGTGATAGTCCCGAAAAATCAACTAATGAACTCAGAACAACATCAAAAAAGTACTTCTATTATTTACTGATAAAACAGCTTGCATTATAAGGCTGTCAATTTACCTCTAATCAGGGTAAAAATCACAGACCCGTGCAGGTGAGATTGTTTAACATACAAACCCAAGAACAATTAATTGTTGCTGGAGGTCAATAAACAAAAGCAGAAGCAACTTGAGAGGTTTGTTGAATTTCAGTAAAAGAATCTTCAGTAATTCTTAAACTAATCTTCTGGGAAGCTATAACCTGGAGCTGTTTGCCTTCCTTAATGTGCAACGTGAATAGTGAGAAAGTTGGATTATTTTACCACATTGCATTTTCAAACCTCAAAAGACACAAAAATGCAAAGCTAAGCATTTGAAGAAGCTTCCTTATAATTCCCAGAACATTGAGTCTGCCCTTAACAACTCATCCTTACTGGATAAAAGTACAGAGTAAATAATTTATTGTGATCTGAAATGTCTGAAAATGTTAAAATACATCAGTGAGGTACATTGTTGTACTGGCACATCAAGATATACTCCTTCTTATGGAGAAACATGGGCACTGTTATTATATATATTATGTTATTTTGAATCAATTTCAAATTAGGCAAGTCGATTTTATTTATATATCCAATATCCCAGATCACAAAGTTGTCTTAAGAGACTTTACAGTCTACGTAAGATACAAGATTGAGTTCGGGAAGGCATATCCCACTGTTCTTAATGACTGCAAGTGATCCAAATATGCATTATTCTTCACCTGAAAATACTCCAACAAATACCTAACTAACCCTGTATGAGTAATATTCGTAAAATCTACTATTCACAGAAAATACATTGTAGTTTTTTTTTGTAGCTTTTAGTAAATATAATAAATAATCATGGTTCAACCTATTTATAAAGACTTATGTCCTGGAAGGAATTTGAATGAAATTAATTGAGGCTGATTGCTACAGACAGACTGAAGATAGCAGAAGCATTGAGTTTTTGTGGGAACAAAATGAAGAAATAACACCAGGCATACCAAAATAAATGTACTTTAATACTTTTTTCTGGCATCTTTATAGTCTTGACATGCATGTATCATAACATACTGTACAACTGCAACAGTGAATTACCTGCTGCATTAGGTTCAGTGTTGTTAATTACAGTGTTTATATTTAAAACTTTGATTCACCCAAATCAGACAACTGCTCTAGACTTAATTTAATTGTCATCAGGTTCAGGTATTTTAAAGCTTACATTAATCTTGTGTTCATTTTTTAATCCTTGCTAAAATAAAGTGCTTTCTCTCCTGCATTCTTTTGTATAAGTGTGATCTACCACTGTCACTATGTTTGATTAAAAGCTTGTGCACTTGCTCTAAATCATTTAAACTAATTATCTACTAATAATAATCAACATTAATCAGTTTCCAGTAAATATAAAGCTAACTTTTCCTCAGTTTACTGCACTGCTGAGCTATACATTATCAGAGTCGTGTAACTAACACACACATTTTCATCTACAGTGTCTTAGAATAACAGTAATTCAGTGTAGTGTTTGGGATAAAATGACTCAGTCAAGGCTGCTTTTAGAGAATCCCTTGAAAATCCAGCATAAACTAACACAGTTTGTGTGCACTTAAAAATACCACAAAATGCAATAAACCCTCTGCTTTGAAATTCAACACTGATCTTTTAACTTTTAGCTTACTGATAGATTTTGCCAAGTCCTGCAGGGTGTGGAAAGTGGCTCTACTCCAGCCAAATGTGGACCAGTTCAGTGGCTACGAGCCAGGATCGCCACAGAGACTCTGGCTGGTGAAGATAAGGCACTATACTCAGCAGGTTCTTCTGGTTGTCCGATAGCAGGGATTCTCACTCTGATACAAAGTCAAGGTGACTCATGGTGGGTGAGAAGTCCGCTCAAGCCCAATCTGAGCAAAGCAGTAGAGAAAAACCAGCATAGGTGGGGCAATGGTAGACCAGCCTGAAATGAAAAGACACTCATCTATTTTATCCATAATAAGGAATAGATTAAAAAACATGCAAAATAAGGACTGATTAATGGATTCACTGCAGATTCAGTTAAATGATGATTGCCTCTACTACAAACACTTGAATTCTGTTATGAGTGCAAGAGGAAGAGAATAATAGTTTGGTCAGTCCTCTCTGCTGTACTTGTTGTACTGTGTTGTGTTACGGTTATGCTCATTTCCTATTTATAGCTGCTTCTTGGAGGTTCGAGCAGGCAGGTATGGACAGCTGTCTGCACCTCCTCCCCGACTGGCTGGGCTCCAGATTATCTCACTAACCTGCACCTGCACCCACAATGCCTTTCAATTGTCTATTCTTTTCTATTCATGTCAAAACCTAATTCACACACAAACGAGCTGCTTTATGCACAGCTGTACACTGAGTTTCCTGTCTGTGGAAAAGAAAGGTTAGATGGGCTTAGGCTAGACAAGACATATTTTGATGGTAAATATTGTTATGATAGTTTTGTGTGGTTTGAACAATAGAGAATGTTAGCATGCAGGAAATTAGCATAATCTTTTTTTTTTTTTTGCATTTGTCAATAAATGACTGACTCATTGCCAATGCTACTTTAATCACATAAGACAAAACTTGTGTTTTACTTACTTCGGAATGTTTTGACATTTAAGTTAAAGTCAAAATCCTTTAGCCCAAAGCTGTACATGCCAAGACACTCCAGTACTGTATGTGTCTCTGCAGGTATGTCCATTTCATTAACACCCTCAGTGTGAAATATATTCTGCAGCCAGCGGCTCAGAATAAAAAAAGAAAAGTCTATAGGACCAGCAAAATATGAGTAACCTTTGACCTCAACTGAGAATTGTGTCTGATCTACTTGTAATTTTAGAACTAATTGTTTCTGGACTCTGTCATTATGAAGAAATTCAAACTGCAGAGGTAATTATGAAACCTTAGCAAAGAGATAGAGAGAGGAAAAAATAAATTTATATTTTCAGTTCAGTTGCATGATACTATGGCTCTAATCAGTCAGTGCTGCAATTATACTGCAGTTTCTTTTGCCAGTTGATTAACAGACTCTTTTAAGTTCAGATTATGTGAAATGGCCACTTGCAGAGAGGCAACTCAAAACTAAATATGAAGCTGATGAATGATCAGAAGGATTTTGCTTTTCACTAAACAACAAATCGACAGTTTAGCTCTAACAGTCATTACAGAGATTTATCAATTCTCAAGATGCATATTTAAAAATACTGTACTGTAGATAAAAACAACAGTAATGACAAGTCCCACACATCCCACACTTTTATACGTAATTTGCATAATTATGCATAATTAGCATTTACCATGTGAAAGGTTGTTCACAGCCTCACCTTTTTGTTTATTTGTGTTTGTGTTGGGAAGATTAACTGTATGCAGGTACTTTTTTTTGTACTGTTTGTTTGCAGTGCTATTTCAAATTAAAACCAAAATGCTGGTTTGTTATTTTAAAATAACTCATAGGGAGTTGTTTAAAATAACAAACCAGCATTTTGGTTCCCTAAGGACTGTGACCTTAGTGTCATATTAAATATGGGGCTACAAGCAACTCAAGGATATAATGCTAACATCCTAAATCAATATATACAACTACTGCAATGTATATACAATCAATATATACAATTATATTAGGAATTTGTCCTTTCAGCAGTGAGCTGAGTGTGCAATTACACCACTGCTTACACCAGTAAAAATCCCAGAGAGGTTGATTTAAAAGCCCTGATCTCATGTTAATGAAACTCCCCCTGGTTTAATGTGCAGACACACGCAGAGACATTGAATGGCTTTAAATATTTCTGCTGAATCAATTACTGTTCATTTTAAAGTACAAAAACACAAGTACACAGTGAAAGCAGCAAAATTATGAAGTGGTTTGTTCAATGGCTTTTTTAAAAAATTGGCATTGGCGTGTGTCTTTAGTGTTTTAACGGTCCAAAAGAATCACCGTAAAAGCAAATTGAGATTCTCAGTTTAGTGTCTAGATCTTACTTGAATAATTCACCACTGAAATGGCTTTTTCAAACACACTGTTCTTATTTTTAGGTTTCTCTTAACTTATTCACACCGAGTCTACAGTATTGTGTGTGAATGGGGTCAGGAATGCTAGAGGGCATAATGTTATGCACCATTTACTGTAAGCCTGTCACAATAAAGCTTAACTGGTGACTGGAATTTTACTATTGTCGAGCTGCTTAGGCAAGACTCTGTGACATAATCTAAAAAGAACATGGTTTAGTCCAGAGAGCCACAATAAGATAACATAGAGACTGAAGAGAACAGATAATACCCAAAATACTGAATTCTGACAATAATGACCAATTTATTATAAAGCAATTAAAATTAATTTAAATATAACAGCACAAGAATAGTAATGTAATGTCATAAAATAAGCTGCCTTTACTCTGACTCAGATAACTGGATTATGTGCAACATGAAATGGATGGTTTGATGTGTTCATCATCATCATCATCATAATCATCATCATCATTATTGATTTCTTTTATGGCAGACAATATTACTGTTTTAATTAAATCTCACCCAGCAGCATGCAAAGTTAGCAACTAGCTAACTTGAAAAACTCTCTCTAGAACAAGAGAGAAGTACAAAGTGAATAAACATTGAATTTTATTGATTGAGTGGCCAGAGGAACAACTTCAGATAAATGTTAAAGTTGCATCGTGTCTGCTGGATGTACTGTATTAGCAAATGTTTGCTCTCATATAATACTGGTACCAACTTTATAAGATAATGTCAATGCTGTGTTTACATCTTGTTTTTTGCTGTCCTTAGGATCCAAAAATTCTGCTTTAAAATTAGTCAACTAAGCATTTTAGTTTAGCATTAATCAACAGAGCTTATTAATAAATTATACAAATGCTGATGTATCAACACTGAGCTGAGCCCTCGGCACTGACTTTGCGCTTGGCCCAGCAGCGAGCACTGCTCAGGCTGCTTATCGTGTGCTGACAGGCTTTAGAAGGGCCTGCCATTTTGCTTTAGGTACCAAATGAGCCAAATAAAGACATGGGGAGCAAAATAGGAACTGGCAAAGCCATGAAGCAGATGTCTCTCTATTTGGGAGTTTGTTCATGCAGATGCAGAAAATGCTCTACTATAAGAACAGTCTCACTCCCCACTGACAATACTGCCAAATTTACAGAACTACAGAACGGAACAACAGCACTGTTCATCATATTATCACATCATATATTTTATTTTCATGTGAGCTGACCTAACTGTTTCTTGATACCATCTTCAGTCACTAATGGAGGAGAATGTGTGGTGACCTACAATTCAACCAAACTGTCAAATTAAAATACAACATGAGTAATGCTCCTTGTTGGAAACAAATATATATAAAATGACAGCAAAACAATCCCTCCAAATAATACATACGATACGATACACACAAAGCCTACGTAGTGAGTGTGGTGGAAGGCAATTTACCTTGAATGACGACCCGCTTCCAGAAGATTCTGGCAACGTGGATCCCCCCAAGGAACACTAGATTAGACAGGATGAGCATGGCAGTGGAGAAAGCTGAGAGAAAGGCAATAGAACGTCTTTTCATTTCTGGGGAGAGGTTCTGCTCCTGGGAAATCAGTAAATAAATAAGTAAATTGGAAGAGAACCATAAGAGATTTTCATCATAAATCACAGAAACAAAGAACAGTAGGGCACCAAGCTCTAATGAACTGTGTGACCATAAACTAGGCATATTACACAGTAGGTCGTCAGACTTCTATTTTTATCACTATTTTGAAAACATTACCCTTCTACCAAAGGTTAGAAGCCTGAACATCTTACATTGTACATACATTGTTAATATAGTGAAAACCGACTTTTAACACATTACCTCATATTAATGCTGAGTGTTAACTGTATATGTCAGTTAGATGTGAAGATCCTACCAGTCTGCCTCCTGTTCGTACCAGCTGTAGCAGCTCAAAGGGATTTTCTTAAATCAGATTATATGATCCTTTGCCCTTTGTTTGTAGCTACAGGAATGTTACCACGCCCTAACTGAACATCCAATGCATAGAATAATCAATAAGTCTAATGTTTTTACTCTGTCATAGTAAAAAACGCTTTGACTTACAACAATGTTGCACATAAAGGATGACGAAAAGACAGACTTCAGTCCATTTTCCACCACAACGCCAGCCCAATTCATCAGGGCCCAATACTGTAAGTAGTCATGTCCACCATGCCAGAAACAGACAAATCCAAATGCAAGGCCAGTGGATAATATTTTGTAAAAAAGGCCATGCCTTGAACCTCCCATTGGCACATAGATGTATCTGAAAAATAATAAGATAATTGTGATAACAGACAATTTGCAATTTCATTATTTTCATTATGCTTTAAAGTAGGACGGGTATATACTGCAGCTAATGAACATCGGTGCAGATACAGCAAAGGGGGATTTAAAATTAGCAGCAAAATGTAACAATGAATTTTAAACAACACCATGTAATTTATCAATAAACATTGCTCTAATGTTTTATGCAAAACATCAAACTCAATCATGCAAAGTTGTTAATAACGGTCCAAATGGGTTCCAAAATAGTTTCCATGAGTCATACCAAGCCTTGGTAAATGTTTAACCCACTTAATAAAACAAACCTTTTTCATCACTTCATTTGACTCTATCTTCTTGTTTCGGTAAGATAAGACTAATTTTTACATTTTAGTATAGAAGCGGAGGACCATGATTAGAGGAATAAATTTTCATGAGGACATTTACTGCCATACAAAGTTAATATCTAAGTCATGCATGTGAGATTGCATTATATCATGTATAAAAAAAACCACTTCATTATCATCCAATCAATCAGTAAATGAATATGGTGCATGTCATGAAGAAAAATGATCTCAGACATTGTGAGAACCTCATCTCTCCCAGAGGTACCAAGAGTCTCAACATGCCACATCACTCCAACACACTTTGAAACAAACATCACATTCTGTCTAATGTTGCTGAGCTGGAAACTAATTATCTCAACCACTCTGTGTTTAATCAATGTTCCTGAAAGATGAGCCAGCATTTTCTAAGCTTAAAATAGATTGGCCAGCGTGGACATACTGGAGGATGAAAGTAGGTGCAAAAACAGATGGAAAGGTACCAGAGTGTGAGAGCCAGCGGAAACTGAATAACCGATCATACTGGATACCTACACAACTATTTAAATTATTCAGGTCTAGATTGATTTTAAACAGGTGTTAATTAAAATATGATAATTTTGCAATATACATTAATACATGAATTATGAATATGTTATGTAACACCTGATTACTGCAAGCAGATGGTGAACACAACATGCATACAGGCTTTATAAACTGTCTGTAGGAATTGAACAGTCTGGCAGCTACTTTTGTTGGTTCATGAGCTCTTAGAGAGACAGTGTACTTATAATTTCTTGATTTAAATGCAATCAGAACCAAATGCAATCAGAATCAGGCCACACTGCCTCATAACCCAGTCCTTTTCCGATGTATTTATTTACATCCTTCCATTATCATTTTTCCTGTTAAGGGTCATGGGGGTGCTTGAGCTAGTCCCAGCTGTCACTGAGTGAGAGACAGTGTAGACCCTGGACAGGTCTGTGACAGGGCTTATATATAGAGACAGACAACCATGCACACTCACATGCACACCTTTGGCAAATGTAGTCACCAATTAACCTGACTGCAATGCTCTGGATACAGGAACCACCACAACACTGTGTCCCTTTTATTTACTTAAAGATAATAGTCAGATCAAACATTCCTTCTCAAATGTACTGTGGCTGCAATAACTCCATCAAAAAAAACAATAAGAGCTCTTTTGTTGGCCGATAACTGTATGTGGGTGAAACAGAGAACCTGACGCACCGTGTTGCACAGGCAGGAAAATCGTAATGGAATGACAAAGAATGAGCCACTTAGCTGCCCAGGGAGACGGGGTGTCAGTGAGTCATGTAGAGCACATCATTTAACACCTATGCACTCATCTAGAGCTCTTCAGACAATCTGAACTGAATTTCAGAACTGCATTAAAACCTCTTTAAAAGCACTTTCACAAGAAGGAATGTCGGGGTATTGTGTCATGGGTATCATTTTGCATCTGCAGTAGGATAATTGCAAGTGATGCCATTAAGCAGGAGAACACAATTTCCATAGCACACGGAGTAAAATGGAAACTTCCATTTGCAATTTAATTTCTGGGATCCTTAGCAACTAGACTGAGCCATTTAAAAAGTCTGATGTGCTATCTTTCATCATAAGCTCATCTTTAACATCTGACAAGCACATATACACCATCATACATATCTAACGACACAAATACTAATTAGCAGACAACAACTAAGACATGGAAATATTTTCACAGAACATCAGTAAGAGTATATATTCTGACAACCATGCAACTGTAATGTTTGCTGAATGCTGCAACCTGCTTCTACCAAGTGGACCATAAACTCCCAACAGGCTGCATTCATCCGAGTGTGCATCATTAAAAGCAGACAAACTAATAATGTGCGTTGTCCAAAGTACACGTGAGCAAACACATAATACTCCCATTACGTATGCACATATTAAACAAGGAGGCATTTCTCCAGGGTGCAGGAACAGTAACACAACAGAAGAACTATTCACCAACAACATGCAACCTCATAATCATGAGAAAGCCTAAATGCAAATGCAGCATCCTTGTCCATTATGATGTTACACATGGGCAGACAGCTGGAGAATGGCAGCTTTTTTAAAATATATTCAACTGAAAAGTTCAATGCCCCACAGGAAATGAGATCTGTATAGTGAGTGTGCAATTAATAACAGATACAGAACAATTTAATACACACTTGCTTATAAGTATAAGGTAATAGAAACTACAGATAACTACATAAAAAACTATATAAACAGAAAAAATAGACAGTGATCTAAATAGATGGATAGGTACAGTAGGAAATTAGATTGACATTCGAATATAAAAGCTCTTATTTGATTTAGATGACAGTTCATATTTTAGTGAGTAATAACATCAGAATTAATCTGTCCAACACTCATGAAGTGCCTCTTACCTGATGAGCCATCGATACAAACCTTCGTCAAAGTACCTGAGAGCAAAATAGGGTACATTGAGTCATGAATTTACATAATAAGAGTGAGTAAGAAACACCTGAGCACTGGGCTTTGTATAAAGTGATCATGAGCACAGTGTATGATAAATGTGTCTTTGTCAATAAGAAGATTGGAGAAAGCATTTTATATCTCTCTGTCTATAAATTGTGACTGTTTTGACTGTTGACAGCTTTATGCATTCTGTCAATGTTGTCAACATTGGCCAGCTCAGTCAGCACACACAGGCTGGATTGAAGTGCATCAGTGTCAGCACATTGGCCGATTGAGCCTACAGCCAGTGCATTTTTACTGCTACATCAAAGACACAGCCTTCCGTCTCAACTTTGAGTTTTCTAAATTAAGAAAGTGTTCATTACATTTAGGAACACGGTGATATTGTTGTGAGAAGGTGACTCAATGTGACATGTGAGTGTGTGACAACAAATCCTTACTGAACCAGGACAGAACCTGAAGAATAAAGCATTTGTGTTATCCTAAAAATGATTCCCCTTTCGATTCTAATTAGCTCTCTATTAATTATGTACTGTAGATGTGCTCTGTTTTGTTACTTCTTAGCTTCAGTCTAAAAGAATTACTTAATGTTCCTGGTGCAGAGGAGACATGTTGTTGTGATTGCCACTAATGGTAGAGATGAGACAGAGTATCCTGCACCCAGTCCAATTCTGATTGACACAGCAGTGAGAACTTACAGTACTTGACTTAAACATTGCCTTATCCTCAATCATACCATAGATTCTCGAGCCCCTGAAGTGTTACATAATGCAAGACCAATAAAACATGTATTTGCTATATTCAATGGCTTTAACTGGATTTGGTGATCTTACCTCCACATCCCTGTGAAACTGTACATGATGCTGACACACCGAGGAAGCTTTGGGGGAACTAAATTGTCCAAGGTAGCCAGCATGGAAGGAAGGCCAAACAGCACCAAATACTTCACATAGAAGAACTGGACGAGGGCCAAGGCCAGACCACCTGTGACAGGGAGGGGAAGGATGTGCTCAAAATAGCATTTCTTAAAGTAATGATTAGAATAAGTTATATAGTTTTTAAGATAAGTTATATATTTTCTCAACATAGACAGGGGATTGATAAATACAGCTGTTATTGTCGCTGCAGAGATACAAACAGAAGTGCAGTTTCTAATTTGTATATATGTCTATAAACACTTCCACAGCTGGACATGGCAAATAGGGCACTGATAGGACAATTAGTGATGCCTCACAGCTCCACATCTAAAAAATCATGTACAGTACAGTAAAGAATCTGCATGTAGAGAATAGATCACAGCAATTATACAAAATCCCCAAAACTGCAAAGACATTAAGAGGCTGTAAGAAAGTCTTGGAACTGACACAGAGTGCTGTGAAAAAGTATTTGCCCCTGCAGGATTTACTTATTTTTAAAACTCCAGTAAATATGCTGATTGCTGACTCACTCATTGCCCTCAATTCCTGTTGAATAATGAAACACTTAAACATAAGCTGACAGAGTGAAGCATGCTAAAAGATCTAAAAAAGCAACATCCTGCTGTGATCTAAAGAAATTCAAGCACAGATGAGAAATAAAGTAATAGAGATGTATCAGTCTGGAAAGAGTACCACAGCCATTTCTAAAGCTTCGGGACTCCAACGAACCACAGTGACAGTCATCATCCACAAATGGAGAAAACTTGGTAACAATGGTGAACCTTCCCAGGAGTGGCTGGACTACCAAAATTACCTCACAGGCACAACAATGACACAGGTTATAAAAGAACAACATCTAAAGAACTGCAGGCCTCACTTGCCTCAAGGTTAAGGTCAGTGTTCATGATTCAAAAATAAGAAAGAAACTGTGCAAAAATGGCATCCATAGGAGGGTTCAGAGTGCTTACTAAAAAGAACACAAAGACTCGTCTGACATTTGCCAAAAAAATATTTGATTATCCCCAAGACTTTGGGCAAATATAACTGCTGATAATGAGATGAAAGTCAAACTTTTTGGAAGTTGTGTGTTGTATTACATCTGACGTAAAACTAACACAGCATTTCATAAAAATAATTATCATACAGTATCAAAAGTCAAACATGGTGATGGTCTGCAGTTGCTTTGCAGCTTCAGGACCTGGACGACTTGCTATAGTTGATGAAACCATGAATTCTCAACACTACCATAATTTCTTGACCTGGAACAACTAATTCACTTTTGTGAATTGAGGGCAAAGAGTGAGTCAGCAATCAGTATATTTACTGTAGTATTAGAACTAAGTAAATTCTCAGGGGGAAATGTGCTTATAAAGCATGGTCAGCATGCGTCTGAAATGTCAAGGAAACATTAAAAATTAAACCAGTATTACACAGTATTGTACACAACTATACAGAATAAAGACTTACCCAAGGCCCAAGGAGGAAGGATTTCTAAATAGGTTTCGTTAGACTGGATGGAGTGCATATACATCACATGGATCATGTATTCTGCTATGCACCACCACAGTATAATCCGTCCTGATCTGAGTACCAAGTAACTTAAAGCAGATGCACCTTTGTTACTCTCCTCAGCAGACCTCTGCATCTGCAAGTGTAGAAAGTGGGCATGTTGTTAGGAGATGCTGGTTCAATAAACACATACTGTATAAATATGTACTTATATACTCCTGTAGTGACAACCAGACATCATTCAGCCTAATCAAATGGCTAAAACCGCTATTGCTGTACAACTACTTGAGATCACTTGCACTTGTGCTTGAACAATCACTTAACTTGAGCTTCCTCCTGAAAAACTTGAGGTAATTTTTGCCTAAATCACAGTATACTTGGCATAGCCAGGAGCAGGAACAGCCTTTGTTGACTCTCTTACCTTTTCAATGTAGTCTTTGTATGTGATAATCGGTCCATTGTAGAAAAAAGGATGATAGAAGGTGTATGAAAACAACCAGCAGAGCTGCACAGCTCCACCATGGTCTGGAGGGCACCAGCAATGCTCTAGGCTGAAGCTGATGAAGCGCAGACCACAAACAGCAATACTGAAGAGCAGCAGATAGTACTCTTCCTCTGTCTTGTACCAGCCTTTCTGTGTAATACAGTGGGAAGCCAATTATCTTAGCACATTTCTGGGAAATACTTTCATCGATAGTGACACTTTGATGCTAATCTCAGATGTGCTATTTGAAATCAGTCTATTTGATCAAACACTCGCTCCGTATAATAATAAACATGCTTAACACACTTTCAAAGCCATGTGTCTGTGGAGAAGTGGAAATTGCGATGGATGTCAGTTGTATGCAACTTTATGGTTGTGTGGGGGCGATTACAGGAGAAAGGAGAAGGATTTTTAGAAGCAAGAACAGATCTGTCTATTTCTAACCATTGTGACTGAAACACAGTTGTCTGGTCATAACTACACAGGTTTATAAGAGAGGGATGTTACTTCACTAAAAATAGTGAAATACTAAAAGTACAATGTAAAATAACAGACAGACATAAATTTCACTGCACTTAATGTTTGACTGTTTCACAAAGAATATGTGATGATGTCTCCTACTACCTCTCACTCATAGTTATTTACAAATGCTGGCAAGATTTAAAGCTTTTTCCATATTCTAATCCACAGAAAATGCTAAAAATATTAGAATTGTTTGATTTGCTTTCCAAAAAATTAATTACACTTTTATCTTGTGGTATGAACATAGAAAAATCCAGTTGAGTGGCCAATCTGCTACACATCACCTTAGTATCTTGCGCCCTCTTGTGTTATTTGCAAACATGACATTTAGAGATAATCAAATTGTGTTGCTGAACAGTTCTCAAATTTGACTCATAGTATCATAGCTTAAAAGAAACAGTAGAATACAGACACACAGCAAGTGGTGCTGCAGGCCTTAATTTAACCCAAGTAATACAACCCACCTGGATTTCTTGAAGCGGCTGAATATGAAGTGTGGAAAGCAGCAGCAGGTTACATGCCCAGGACACAGCAGGCTTTCTCAGTTGCGCCACTGAAAAGGTGACACCCAGATATACCAACAGTAGACTCACACCCTTAGTTCCCAGCACACTGCTGGCTGCTAAGAAGCCATATATTGTAAGTACATGCACCTTAAGCTGTTGGAAAAACATAAAAAATATATTGGATTAAAACATCTTATACCTACAGTAAGAGCGATAATTGGACTTTACTGCGAAAGCAGCTTCCTACCCTGGGGTAAAAAATGCTGGTCAATCTTGATATCACTCCATGTCCAATCAGGGTCCACAGTAAAGACCTCTTAGCACATTCTGTCCATAGAGTCCACTCAAAGTCTGATGGGTCCTGACAAAATTAAACCAACTTCACAACGAGATTTCAAAGTACACTTGAAGCGTTTGAAAAAAGATGTATAGTCTATAAACATCCTACTTTTCACGAATAAAACAGTTAAGTCTTTAAATATGAAATTGAAACTAAATTGAAATAAGATTTTTATTTAATATTAATTTATGTGAAACTTAAAATCTGATTTTACATACACACACACACACACACACATATATATATTGCTAACTGTTAAGCAGTTAGATTAACTCAACAATGTCAACATTAAACTTACTCTCTTAAAACCCTTAAGAAGTCCTTTTCCCAAGTGGAATTCTCTTTCTAATCCTGCTTCATGCCCTGAGTAAAAAACAGAAAGTAAATTGATTTTCTTTACGTTTTCTTCTCATGTCACTGAACCAACACATTTAAACTGTCCATTTAAATTACCTTTGGAGAACCTATGCAACTGATAGAAAGAGTACAAATGAGAGCCAAAGGACAGCACCCAATACACAAGAATTTCTGTCCATGGCAGGGGCGTCAGCAGGGCCTTTGATTTAGATGTCATCAGGAGGAGTTACTGTGCTATAGTGCACACAAAACAGGGAGGTTGAGAAACACAAAGAACCATAAAGATGGATTTTTAAAAAAAATTGACCCTATATGAATCATCAGTACAGATATTAACATAAAAACACATACAGGGATTTTTGAAAGTATTTGAAACACTGGTGCTGTATCAGCATCATTGTGACACTGTTGGAAGCTAATTCAATTAAATTTAAATGTATTATATTAAATATAATAGTATTACAATATTTTATTGTTAACAAGATCATATTTGGAAACTGTGTAGCAACAAAACTGAAATGAAAATTGTGGCTGCATTGTATAACTACATGGGATACTGTGACTTTTTTTGAAATATACACTCAAAATAAAAAAACACATTTAGCATATTTCGTATTTTTAAAAAAAATAATTTTTATGTTTTACTCTACTTTGAATAATAAGTTGTGTTTAAAAGACACAAATTCGTCAAAATTTAACGACAATTTTCAAGCCGTTGGTAGCGGTTGGCAATCACTCCCGTTGCTAGGTAACACTGCGCCTAGGTAATGCCGACGCTGACGTACGTCGCCGATGTGGACCTCTATAACCACAGAGCTCCATAGAGTCTGTGGGGAAAACGGACAAAACAAAGCAGCTAAAACCGAAAGAGCTAACGTTTCACTCCGTTTTTGATAGCATGAAAAGTCACTAATACCGAGTGCTGTATTGACCATAAGTTTTATTCCCACATAGCTTGTTTAACGATTCTGAAAACTTCGGCAAGATATCCTATTCTATTAACACTTAACGCTAGCTACAGTTAGCTAGCTCGGCTAATCATTTGAACAAGTAGCAGCATTACCCAATAATATGCTCATGTCCCATGTGTTGCTCTAAGTTGTAGACTGTACTGTGTAGCAGTATACACCGTATTTCTATTTTATTCGTCCATGATTATACTGCGGTATCCAGCATTCAAAGGTTTCTGACGTCTTCTTCTTTTTCCTTCTTTTATTCTGGCAAACAACTTTTTTCTGGAACATGGTCGCCCCCACCTGCGCTGGAGTAGCTCGTCATCTTAAGCCTGGAAAACCCATTGTGTTTACTAAGGGAGGTGAGTGACATAATTCAAATTCTTTACTTCAGTTTTGTGTTTATTATTGTATCGCTACATTTATTTGAAAGAAAGCTCTACTTTCTTGAAAGAGCTAGATTTTTAAATAACAGGACATTAAGTCAATGCTATGCTTTTTATTTTATT
>OMLM01001833.1:0-10350 GCA_900302695.1 Helostoma temminkii | reverse complement strand
GAATTGCTTTGAGGGCGGCACGGTGGTGCAGTGGGTAGCACTGTCGCCTCACAGCAAGAAGGTCCTGGGTTCGATTCCCGGGGTGGGCCCAGGGTCTCTCTGTGTGGAGTTTGCATGCTCTCCCCGTGTTTGCGTGGGTTCTCTCCGGGTACTCCAGCTTCCTCCCACAGTCCAAAGACATGCTCAGGTTAACTGGTGACTCTAAATTGCCCGTAGGTGTGAGTGAGAGTGTGAATGGTTGTTCGTCTATATGTGGCCCTGCGATAGACTGGCGACCTGTCCAGGGTGTACCCCGCCTCTCGCCCGTAAGCTGGCTGGGATAGGCTCCAGCACCCCCGTGACCCCTGCGGGGACTAAGCGGTATAGAAGATGAATGAATGAATGTATTATCTGGAGGTCTAGAAAACAACTTTCTTCATTAGTGAAAGAATGGGCTATTAGGATGACTTATGATGAATAGTATCAAGGGCAGATGGATGCAAGATGTCATTCAACACTAAGATAATGATGACAGATGATATGCATCATAAGATCTTGAATTATTTATGACTTGAGCTGAGTCTTGGGCCTTGCTAGTGGAAAACAACACAGATGTTTAGTGTTTATTGTTTACTCTAATGAAATAATACATACATTTCCAACCTATCATTACCATATGAAGAAAAATACTTGAACATGTGGGTCTTTGAACTTAAAGGCCAACAAAGATATGGCAAAGGTCGCTGAGTTACAGCTTGGATGCATGTATGCGTGCACACAACACTGACAACACACCACTGAATTTTAGCCCCCAATGGGGTGGGGTGATGTCATGTCTGCGATAGAGACTGACCGATTCCACCAGCGATCCATTTCTTATCCAGCTGTCCTGAATGACACAAAGCAGAAAGAAATAAAAAACAAAAAGTAAGTCATTAAAAGCGGACATCTTTCTTTTTTACCCCCTTCCCCACCCACCTCCACTCTGCTCTACTGGATATCTACCATTAAAATGTCCCTGTCATTAGTTAAAGTTGCTGAGACCAGAATTGCTTCTGAATTTTGGCTGTTCAAACAAAAAACTATCTCAGAAAGTGCTGATTTTGTTTTGATCTAGCCAATTTACATACCATTCCAAATGTGCTCTTATCATAATTTACAATTTTAGAGCTGTTTATTTTTAACAGTCATCTGTGTCTCAGGTCAAGAGATCATAAGCAATTTGTCTGCTTCTCTTTGATATGACAGGAGCAAACAAAGAGGGTGCAAGACATCATTGTGGAATCAGCTATACACAGGCGTGTGTTGGACCCAGAGTTTGTAGCCTTATGACTCCCTATACCATTGGGGTGGATGTGGGGGAGGGGAGTCTATGCAGAACTCAGGGGCACACTGGGAAATGGCTTCCATATATTTAGTATTTCCTTTTTGAGGGCAGTCCAGTGTGGTGCAGCGGGGTTGTCACGTCAAAGCTGTGGTGCAAAGAGGGGTGGAGGGGCTGGATAATGCAGACACAATGGGTTAAGGCAAACATTAGGAGTGAGACAAAGGACACTCCACTCAGGTCACAAAGGGGGCATCTCTTCCTATTATCTGAGGGAAGTGATCTAAACTGAGGGACTTTTTAAAACCATCAACAAATTAGGGCTATGCTGAGTTGCTGGTGTGGATTGGGTTGTGATCAAAGCCTTGAGAGTGCATCTGTTTGTAGAGGAAGGCTGTAAAGCACAGAACAGCAGTCATAACATGGGGCTAGGTTAGCGCTGAGCATGCTATCATGACCATGTTATCATTGTCACAGCCAGGCTATTTACTCATGGGAAGCAGAGGATACATTCTTTCTCAAACACCACAAGCACCATACAATATGTCATAGGTCAACTGAGGCTTCCGACACCATATGCAACCAGGTCTGTTTTCATATTAGCCAAAATATAATAATCTTTATCAGTTTGCTTTCTAAAAACAAAAAACAAAAAACAAACAAAAAAAGCCATTACAATGCCCTATATGATGCCTTCAGTTTGTTTGTTTACCTGATAAATAAAATCCCAAATCCATACAGGATTATAAAACAGAGAAGAGCTTAATATTGAAGAAACAGGAATCTTTGGTGTTTTTGCTTTAAAATTACTTAAACGATGAATCAATCATCGGAAGATGTTGAATAATTTTCTGTTGATCAACTAATTGATTAACTGACTACTCATTTTAGCTCTGCTATCCACTTTGCTGCTCTCCACAGAATTTTTTATTAGCTAAACCACTTGTCAAGTTGCAGTCTAATTTATTATTTGAAAACAAGGCGTCAATTACATGGTAATTACACCCTCTTAAAGCTACTGCTTAACTGCTAGACATTACCAACGTTTATGTTGCTGTCTCTTAGTAAACATGTAATTTACTTTAGGGCTGTTTAGTCACTAGGAAACAGTGTAATCAAAGCAATTAACCATTCTACCTCAGAAAAGAAAAGCTCACTTATGAACCCTACAATGATGAAAAACTAGAAAAAAAAAACCAAAACAGGAAGATGAGCAGAAATCCCATTTTAAAAGTGCACAAGTGAATGTTTGTATAATCACATATGGTTGTCTAACTTTTTGTGCGTTTTTTGTTTGAAACTCTATGCGTGTTTGTGTGACTAAAGGGCCATTATGGGACAGGCTTTTAAGGGAGATCTGGGAAGTGGAAACCGAATACTGCCTGACTGCTGCTCTTGTGTACATGAGCCCCACAGCTGCTGGAGAGAGAGAGAGAGAGAGAGAGAGAGAGAGAGGAAAGAGGGGGGAGAAAAAGGGAAGAAGAAGGGAGGAGGGGATAGGAGAGAGTATGGTGCGCTCAGTAATTAGTTGTCTGGTTTTGTATTGACCAGTCTGGTGCTTAGACCTTGGGGACTGTTAAATTTGCTATTGAAACTGAAAGGATTATGTACCCAAAAGAAATTAAACGGGAGCAATGAATAGATTGTGAGCCACATGGTGGACTATTGTTTTTTTCCCTTTCTCTTTCTTCCAGTGGCCTTCACTCTTCTTTAGTTAGACAAGGTTACTTTTTTTCTGCCAGAAATGTTGTGTTTTATGTTATAGGTAAATTGAAAATTGCACTGCAGGTTCATGACACTTTTATGTAGTGATAATGACACCCTATTTTGAGAGTGACCCATTAAAAAAACTCTTAGAGTATTTGTCTTTTGCAAACTGTCAGTTCCAGAATCTTTGTCGGGGTCTTGTTTATTAAATGAAGACAAAATCTAAAATCATTTCCGCATGTTAGCTGTTGAAGGGTGTTATGGTGCGAGGGTGTAATGAAATCTGTTTGCATATAGACATGGTGATTGCAAGAGGGAATTGATGCCTCCTGCATGGATGGCCCTAGGGGAAAGAGAGATTTGTGTCTCTGTTTACTCCTGCTGAGGTTGGTGTTACTTGTTACAGTCAGGAGGTAACATCCACACGCCTACAGAGACTGTATTCCCTGTACATCAACATTCAGTTTGATCAAACTATTGTCTGTCTCCCTCTGTCACCAGTTCAGTGTCGTTTAGCGAGGTGTATTGAAAAAAAAAACTGTAACACAATCCCCTTGTAATGACTTCAAGCATCTGTTAAGCAGGCTGGCAATTCAGGGGAGGTTTTAAAAAGGTGGCTGTAACACGAAGGATCTCTTGCTTCAGTAAGTTAACATTAGCCTCCATTTGCATTGAGCATTTGAACCTGCTGAACTGTGAGCCTTGAGTGTATCTAGTGGATGATAGAGGGGTGATGTCATGTTCTCTCTCACTGTTTGTGTAGCTGGCAGAGGCCAGCGTGCTGCTGGAGAGGGTTGTACACTATGACTCAGTCAGAACCAGGACAGCCCACCGGGACAGTGTCCAATGGACTGGGCTAAAATTGAGTGTCTTGTGTTTCTTCTTTCTTTCTCTTTTTAACCCTGGTGCCACAAAAATCCATTGTCTTTTTTTCCTGATTTTGGTTTTCTTTTTGACTTTGTTTTGACATGAAGATTTAAAATCTTGTACCAACATTCCCTCTTTTTAATCTGTTTGAGTTTCTTGTAACCTTTTTGATCTAGACGGGAGTGAGCGTTCTTTGTAGATAAGACGTGCAATCTGGTTTAGATCCACCTTTTTGATTATCGCAACATAAATACAGGAGGGCCTGTGCACAGGTGGCTGGTTCTGCTGCAGGGCTGATGGTAACCAGACCAGACTGATGTCTGCATGCTGAAAATAAATCAGTCCTGTAATATCACATTAAGCATTGCTGTATTTTTTTTACTATTTCAGGGTCACTGAAACATCCAACAGGAGATATCACAGTGCAAAACAATGTGCCAACTCCAGTGTAGCCGTATAGTCAAACTTCATTAAATATCATGCGGTTGTGTACACTGTAAATTAAAGGTCTAACACTGACTGGTCCTAACAAATATCACCTGTGTCTTACACAAAAGGAAAGGCAAAATCTCAGCTCTCTGATTGGCTCTTTTTAAATAGAAAACATGTACATACACATGTGGCTGTATCCCAGTGATTAGCAGTGACAGATATTTATGAGAAGCATGATTCACTATGCTGGAGACCCCAGCAGTTGTGCACTATAGCCCAGTGTTAGTCCCCAAAAGAGGACAAAGTCAGGAAAAAGGAAAAGAAAAGCCTGATGAAGAAAAGCTGGAGTCAGGATCATTGTTTTGCCAGGGACTTGGGGCTGACTCTAACTGACTGAATTTGCATTAATGCCGCTAACTTGCACATGGGATGGTTGTAATTATATTAATCTGCAGTGTTGTTGCAAAATAGTGAGCTGTTTCCTCTTCTCTTAGATTTTGTGTATGATTCCTGCATTGCATCTAGCAATGCATGCTGCTCCTGACAAATATAGGCCATTTGTCTTACTAGTAGTAATGTTACATATAATCAGGGGTTACATATGGACTGAAACACATTTTCCGCAGTGAAATGTGCTTTTCACATGAGAGCGGTTCCTTCTGTGGTTTTGCAACTGTTTTATTAACATCGCTGTAACGCCTTTAACTGGTGCGTGACTGCATCCACATTGAATAAAAAAAGTCCTTTGAGCTGTTTTTGGAACTGGAATGAACAGATATATGTCTGTTTTTCTTTATATTAAGACTACCAAAGGCATTGTTAACCACGAGGCAAACCAACAGTAGAAACAAATTCCTGATGTAGGCAAAATAATCAATATAATATCTGCTTTTCAAATAGTTTGATTCTCTTCACCATGTTCCTTACATCAGGAAAATCTCTGAACCTAAAATTGTGGGTGAAACCTTTTCTTAGAATAATTTAAAAGCATATGTACCACTCTATCCTTGAGTTTACAGCCAAATGAAAGTGAAAAAATGTGATTTAATGTGTTTTATTTTAGGCTTCTGCACAGTAAAATCACAGTAATGTGTGATAAATGTTGATTATGTTTTTGTGTTGCTGTGGATGCTTTGCTTTCCTCAGAACGCAAGCGGCAGGGTTTGGGCTCTGATTAAGCTTCCCCCCATATTTAGGGGGTCCTGTGTCTCCCCTCCCTTCACCCCGCCTGGTAATAGATGGCCCATCGCTGTGGGTTTGAGCCCACCTTTAAACAGCTAGACAGGACTGGGGTTTGTCTTCGGCCAAACGATGGAGTGGAACAATAGGAGTGTGTGACATTGTCTGTGTGTGTGTTAGGAGGCCCGCATCTGTCCGAAACACATGTATAAACACGTGACGGCATGGTCGGCCTGCCAGGTAGTCGAGAGAGGATACAGGACATCCAGGGTATGCAGATCTGCGCTGTTTGTTCATTTTTACTTTCATGTCTTTTCAATCCACTGCTGGCTTCATGCGTCTGGCTGGGGGTGCTTGATGTCTACGTCTGTGCATCACGTTCACTGCCGTTTCTGTGCTTCCTGCTGTTTGTCTTTCAGGACAAACCCTTTGTCTGCCTAAACCCTTTATATGGACTGGCTGGGATGGAGCCTACATGGAGCTGTTATAATGCATTTTTTGTCCATTCATGATAAAGCATCTCTGCAGTTGTGTTTTGATGCATAAGCTGCTAGGCTGATAGTAGCATTGACCTTGACTGGGTTTGTATGTGTGTGGAAAGGAGATAGAGAGAAAGAGCTTGAATGTGTTTTTCTATTTTTTGTTATTCCTTCTAAAAGTAATATATATGTCTCTTATTTGCTGTGGGACAAGAAATAGAATTCTCTTTGCAAATGTGTGTTTTCTCACCCTATGATGGCTCCCTGGGACAAGGATCTTGCTTGTTTTTTTTCTTTTAGCATATTCCACATTCATATGGAAATGGGGGGCAGAGGAGGGACAGAATCTCACATCAACTTGATCTGGTCATGAATAGCTGCCAGTGTTTGCACTGACCCAGAGCAGGCTTTAAAGGCACTGGCCAGCCTCTGCCCTCAGACGACAGTGCTGAGAGCCGAATCACATTTTCAAACCATAAGACGCACATGTGTACGTCCTGACATACATGCGCTTACACTAAAGATAAAAAGCAGATGCTTATAATTGCACTCATGCAATTAGATACACTTGAGCACTTGGGAACATCAAGTGCCGTCTCCTTCTCTGTCACGATCTCTTCGTACAAATACACAGACAGCTATGATAAATCCCAGTGAGACGCCAGTGTTGCAATATGCTCTTTTTATCCTCAAATCTTCTCTGTTTTATTAACCCTCACTTCCCTGTTCTGTCGTAACCAGAAGATTTGACTTTTCAAGTTTAATTGATGCTGTTTTTTTTAGTGTGGTTTTATTGTTGAACAGGCAAAGAAATGATTCTAGACCAAATAATAAATTGCTTGTGATTTAAAGAGCACACAGTGGTAGACTTTTCTTTTGTTATATTGTTTAATTACATTTAACAATTAAATTAAAAATGTTCATCTGAATTTGGGTTAAAAGAAGACTGTAATGCTGTGAAAAAATTTATAAATTTTATTAGAATAGCTGCAATAAATTATAAATTTTAGTCCAGAACAAAAATAGCTAACGTTATGGAAACAGTTAAATATACAAAAATAGAATACTGAGATTTAATCTTTGTGGTTTTGTGTGAGTAGATAAATACTGTAACAGGAATATTGAAATTGAGCAACCTCATAGAGAGAATGCACGGGCCTTTATGGGATTAAGATAATTTGTTTTTACTATGCTGTCTGTGAATTAAAATTGTATTTGAGCAGTCCCTTTTCTAATAAAATTTGAGAGTGTTTCCTTCTCGAGCACCTCTGACACAATGGGCCTCCCAGACCGGACTGCTGCAGTTGGATCTATCAGCAGGGAACCATCAAACAAGATTTGTCTCGGTGGATATGCTGGTTTTGTCCTTCAGGATTAAAGCCCACCACCCATATTCAGCTCAAACCTGAGTTACTTTTTTCTTTTATACACATAGACAGTTCCCAAAAAAGTGTGCCTGTGGAGTCTCAATTACTTTTATAACAAATAGGGATTTTTTTGTTTTCTTTCCAGGCTTTACATAATTATTTATTCAATTATGTCAGTGGTCAAAATATTTTACAAAGTCAAAAATACTAAATATGACATAAATTGTACAGATTTTAAAAACCACAAAACTGAAAAAAAAAGCATTTTAACAAATCTGTTGTTTGGTTATTTAAAAAAGATTGCAGTACTTACTTTTACACGAATAACATTTTTTTTATACAATTATCATTTTACATGATTTATTTACTATTGTATATATTAAATAACATTAAACATTGAATTTGACACTAAGTTTCTAACAAATTAACGTTTGAGTATTATTTTATGTTTCTATTAAATTTTATCACAGAATTCATATTTGTTATTTTGATAGTTCCACATGAAATTCAGTTGATGTGTTGTCCCTCACCTTCTAAACACAAGTGTCCATTCTCAGTCTATAAAAAGAGCAGCGCATGGTAGGGGGGCCTCGGTGTGTGTGTGCTGTTTTGTCTCTCCATTAGCGCCCATTCAAGAGACAATGAGTTAGAGAAGCAGACGATGGGCTTGTTAACACACAGGCATTAGTGAATCAGTGTGTGTCTTTGTGAGGGAGGGGACACTCCTCTGGTGTTATGACGGGAGTCTTTCACTGACGATACACTCCACTCCAACACCACAAGTGTCTGGCCACTGAATAGGGAGGATTTGTTGCTCTACACCTAATTAAACAGTGCTTTGAGTAGTGGTTATGGTGAAGGGGCCCTTTGTTCCAATTCACCTTCTAAAGCACCTTCGAAAGCTTAATGTTTGACTTTGCTGACAGTAATGGTGCATGCCTGAAAACCCAGCCTCTCTGTCACAAATACAGGAGCTGCCTTTCATATACGATGATCATAGCTCTTCACCCTGTTTGCGATCTGCAGAGACTTCAGAGTTGTGTTTGATCTCAGTGCAGGAGAGTTTTCTTAAGATGATCAGTCAGTCATTATCAAAACTGACCTATTTAATTGTGTTTTCATATTTCAAAAAGTCAGTTTTAATAAGTAGTCATGATTAAAATGTGAGGACCCTCTTATGCTGAATCCAACTATAATGAAAGGGCATAAGGTGGATAATATATTAAAGATGTTTGGGATAATACTTAGCATCGTGGGTTTTGAGCAGGGCTGACTCCAGGGGGTTTTGGAGATTATGATGCTGTCTTGCTTTGTGCAGTAGCCTATGGGATTGACCTGAGAGAAGGAGACACACATGCCCTTGTGGCCCCAAGATAGGACAACAGCTCACAAGTAATGTCAAATTTAGTTCAAGTCAGAATTTTGTGTGTGTGCGTGTGTGTGTGGTGGAGGGTGATGCTAATTTTCTTTTGATTAAAAACATGGTTCACCAGTCTTTTCTGTCTTGACCATGGCTACATTGAAGAAATTTGTAAAGGCTGGCATTTGACTTTGTTCTCACATTTTTAAAATCTTGTTGAATTATTAATTGTGCAAATAAATTGTTCATTTAAAGGTGCAATGTCTCCAAGGACTTTCTCTTTGGATTGCTGAGGTTTGTCACCCTGACAACCCTACAAGAATTTCATTAGTTTGGATTTCAGGGGAGGTTCAGTGTCTTGTGATAGTTTGTGAGGCTTTTATTATTATAAAATGAAACGTATAAAATGAAAATATAAAGCTTACTACCCATACGTATATTTAATGAATATATATGTTTATTAAATATTGGCAAAAATTAAATTGCTGTTGTGCAAGTTAAGTGAATTGTTATACTCATATGAGTAAAACTCTTATTACTAACAGCATCGGATGTTCTCTATGCTCAGCTAACATTCAAATGAACAGTAGCTGTTCAGACATGTCGCATGTAAGCTTTAGTCACACGGATTGCTGACTGCTCACTCTGCATTCAGGAAACCGAGGAGGATCAGTTCAGAGATGAGGGAAGAAAAAAACCTCTAAAATCACAGAGTGGGAGCTGGATCTTCTCATCCCCTGCAAACTCTCCCCTTGTATTTGGTTAGCTTCACTGCATTGTAATGATGTGTGTGTGTGTGTGTGTGTGCTGTTCATATGGCATGACTTTGCGGCAGCAAGAGGAGACACAGTGGAGCTGCCACTGTTTCCAGGCAGAATGATGGTGTTGATGGGACGTGGGTTTAGTTGTATATTCCAGGGAACTTCTGCCAAAGCTGTTATTTGGGAACATGTGTCTGTTTGTCTGTGTGTGTGGTGTGTGTGTGTGAGCTGCAAAGAAATGCAGCACTTTTATTGTTATCGCTTAATGCTCTGCTCATCATTTAGTTACAATCAAAAGGTGATTTTCCCAGTATGCATAAGTAGGAGTCTTTACATTCCTTTCCTCCTCATGGATATTTTAAAACAAAATTTCATTTCTGTATTTATTTTATGTGGGATTTTAAGACACATTCTAATAAAATGTAGAATTGGATTAATGAGTATAAAAATTATTTTACCTAGAAACATCAGAGAAGTTTCCATGTTTGATTTTATATCCTACTTTTCGCAATTTTTTAAAAATCTTTTTATTTTCCATATTGTATCTTCTTAAAATATTGGCTTGTGCAAGTGTGTAATGTGAGACAGGAATGTTGAATGTGTCTTTGTGGTAGATTTAGCCAGCCTGTCCCTGTCAGTGTGTTGTATGCTGGTTCAGTCAAGACCCAACCCCCCCAGACCTCGAACCCCTTGTCTCTGCCATTGTTCCTGCTTAAATTAACCGGCTCTACTTTCAACATGCCACTTGTGTTGTTATTATAACTAAAGTCTGTAATTTTTCCCCCTCCAAAACCAGAATAATAGTCTGCATCTTATTTTACAGTCTTCATCTAGAGATATTTATATTAAAATATATATAGTCCTAAATAATAAAGAAATAATATTATAATAATCT